>MZNV01000824.1:0-41939 GCA_002081555.1 Protostelium mycophagum | reverse complement strand
TTGCCTCTGAGGAAGAAGACCAAGAAGAGGAGATGGCAGTTAAAGAGCCTACACAACACCCACAGTGAATTTGAAGAGGAAAGAAAGCTGGATCAACCATAACAGGATGCTGCTGAAGTAGAGGCCTCTAAGGATGAGGTGCCTTCTGCTCAAACTATTGCTCTTCTCAAGAAGGTTGCAGCAAAGACCTCTAAGTCTATAGCTGTACCTAAGGCCAAGGGAACCAAAAGAAAAGCCAAGATGACCAGTGATGACAAAGCAACCCTTGCTCCAAAGGCCAAAAAGACCAATAAGAAGAAACAATAAATTCTTAAGTATCATATAGCTTTCTTTTTTATATCAGCAATATTTTGATATTATATCTGATATAGAGTTATGATTTTTATATCAGCAACATAAATTTCATACCATATCCACTTATTTTTTATTTTCATAATTGACTCATTCAAATATAGGATTTCTGAATCAACAAAAGGATTTCTCTGCAAAAATAAAAAAAGAAATTATTCCATTTTTTCTTAAAAAGCCACCAAAAATAATAAAGAGCCAAAACTTTGAAATACATTATTGTAGTTTGACAGAGATTTCATTTGTTTGCAAATCTTGTTTACCCAAAAAAAAATTCAAATGAATTTTTTGACTCATTGTAGACAGAGAAGCAGAGAGGGAGTCTAAAAAGAAAGAAGTACAGATATCCATCAGAAGAGCAGTAGAGAAAAGAGCCAGCAAACTCAATTATTTCTTCTTGTCTATAGACAATCAAGAGAACATCACTGACCTTTCTTTACCTGTATGTAATATCAATCTACAATTATACTTTGAAATGATTGAATGTGTGTTGACTGTGCTGGTCTGTTGCTGTTGTCAATTTGTCTATATTTTAATAAATGAGTAACACATTGTCTTAATATTCTCCACCGCTTCTGCCAAGTTGTTGACATTCAAACAAAGATCATTATTCCTCAGGTTATCAAGACTCTTAATTAAACTTAAAGACAGAAATATAGCGTTTTTACATCTATCAATTTTGCTTAAAGAAATCATTATATTGGTAAATTTAATGATTTTTACATATAAAAAACTACTACTATTTGGCATTATTTTTTGGAAAATTACAAAATTGGGCTGGACCAAGTTACATAATTATTATCAATGCCTGACATTCTCCTTTTATATGATGCTTTTTGTTTTTGGTTGAAATTGTCCTTTGCTCAATAAATTATTATGTGTTCAATGATGATGGAAGTTTTGCCAGATATAACAGCTTCTAAGAATCCTTTTTATATTGTAGCTTGTGTCTATTTATGCCATTGATCTCCTTTGCATCACACTCTTCTCTTAGGAAGACCCATTTCTCTATCATCTCTCCTTTTGATTTTATTGCGTCTATAAACACTATCTCCTTCACACTTGAAGACTTTTTGAAAGCCTCCTCCACCCATTTGTACACTAGCACGGGGTTTACAAAGACCGCAAAATAAGATATCTCAATGTTGGTCAGATGTGGTATTGAAGATATCTCAGGAGGGACGTAGAGATTGTCGACAAGTACACCCCACGTGCGGACTTTCAGAGTGTTCAGAGAAGGTGGGGCCACGTATGCAACCAGCCAATTCTTATACTCAGAACGAGCAGAAGTCACGTGATATCTGTCAGAATCAACACGAATCGAAATTTCGATGAAAACTCACGTCAGAGAGGACAGATGGTGCAGATTCCGCATCTCTTTAAGAACATCAGGGTCTACATCTTCACCCTTCCTCACGATTAACGTCTCTAAAGGCCTCATTGAACCTAGCAATCATCAAACTCACAACCTGACCAAAATTTATTTGGCATGTGACATGCACTTGAATTATCTTTTTGTAATTATAAAGATGTGTTCTCACCATCACTTAAAGGGATCGTAATATATTTCGTCCATCTTGCAACTGACAGATACTTCAGATTGGGGAAGCAATCTCCCAGGTGATGGAGTGCGTTCACGGTAAGAGACGTGACCGTCACGTGATGATCCGCAAAGAAGAGTTGAGATTCATGTGGGAAATGATGGTTTTTTATGTGAAGTTCTGCGAGCATATTCCACCTGAAAAAATATTAAAGTTTGACAAAATTTGAATTTTGAATAATTTTTGTTGTGTATGAATTTTCGCGGAAAATCATGACACGAATTTGTACGATTTTCAAAATGAAAAATAATTACGGTAACTACACTCTGTTGCTATGAGTAACACGTTAATGTTACCGTGTATAGTATGGCAACTGGTGACATGTACAGATTGTGGGAATATATAAATAACAAAATAAATAAAATAATAAATATTTCAATAAATATAATAAATATTTAACCTGCAATCGAATATTTCTTTCAGACTTTCAAATGGCATCTGGACTCTCTTTATGTTTGGACACTCTGAAAGTGCTGTTGTTATTGTCGATTCATCGTGGAAAAGGCTGTTTTGATGTTGCGATGACCTCATCTCGAACGATTCAAGGTGTTCTTGGATGTGGCGACATCTTAACAGCTGCGCAACACTCCTGAAGGTATAAATATGTGGTTTTTTTGTAGCTGATTTTGGACATGCCATTCTGATGAAGAAAGTGAGTAGACGTCACCTTGGAAAGTGACCAGTGCTATCTTGAAGAATCAGCCTCTTGATTTGACAATTAAACAATGAATCAAAAGGTTGATGATCAGATAAATCACAATCCAGAGTCAGAGTGCCCACATTTGAAAAAAGCGGCAGACAGGAAGAGATGGCGTCCTTCTTTCCATCCTTCTTTTTGAAGAGATTCTTCATTTGTGTTGTTCTTGCATCGAGAACGAGGTGGTATGTGTGTGACGTCAATTCTGGATGTTCCACAATCTGTTCCCATTCTTTTTTATTCCTCACGCTGAACCGGGCCTTGCGCAGCCGTTCCTTGATGAAGAAAGGATGAACCTTGTCATACAGAGAGTGACACACTGTCATCTGTTGTTGAGATAAGAGATGTGTCAAGGGTGTCGCGACAGAGATATGATCAATACCAAATTACGGAGTTCATTCAAAAATGAAATTGTGCATGACTGTTGGAGGTGTGAGAGAATGACCTCTATAATATCGCGTGGTTGTTGTGACAAGCTCATCTGCTGTTCTTAAAATTTGGGCACACCAAACGAATTGTAGTCTGACGGGTTCTAAAAAACCGCCTCATCTCATCTGTCTCGCTTTCGTATGAGGAGGAAAGAGAGGTCTTCACAGAACCTCACCGTCAGTATATCTGGCTCAAGAGATTCAATTCTCATTAATCCTCCTCAAAATGTGTGGTTATCAAGGGCTATAGAGAAGAACCGGGAGGATGAGGCCGCGGCCATCATGAGAACGTACGGGGCAGGTGCTATCCTCGCGACGGATCACCTCGGTCGAAATTGTGTTCACATCTGCGCCGCCTCGGGAACGTTTTCAATGTTCACGTTATTGATGTCTTATGAGACAGAATGGAAGGCGATCGATTCAGGTGGAATGACACCACTTCATGTGGCTTGTCAGTCGGGAAGATATGATATTGCCGATAAGTTGATCAGTATGGGCTCAGACGCCAAATTGGTGAGTCTTGTGATGCTTATCTTCCTAAGCATGTTCAGATGGACGATAATGGAGAGACACCTTTGCATCACCTCTGTTCAACCAAGATGCTTAAAGAGAAAAAAACGGCTTTCCTCAAGGTGAAGCCAAAATGATAATGGTCTTTTGACAAAACCCCAGACCTTCAATGAATTGATCAGAGCTGGTGCCGATCTCCACGCCAGGAACAGAAATGGAGAAGTGCCCCTACATATTGTAACTATAACTCAAAGACTTTAGAAAAACAGAATTTCTCATCCACAATATTTAAATTCTTTTTGAGATCATATCACCCATCATGATCATCATCGATAGAGGCAAAGCGTTTCAAAGCAAATAATTCACCACATTTTTTCTGCATGAAAAGAACTTGTCTTCACCAGATCGATTCTTCTTACACATTCAGGCCTGCAAACATGGAAGCATCACCGCCGTCAAGATCATCGCAGAACAACGTGGTGCAGAAGTAGACGCCATCAATATATACAAAGAGACTCCTCTTCATCATGCCGCGAGGCGGGGCGACAAGCGCATGGTGAAATATCTATTGGAGAAAGATGCTTTATATGATATAGAGGGTGAATCTGGTGCAACTGCACTGCAGGTAAACTCAAATCATTTTGAGATTGAATTTTTATTTTTTAAATTTCAAAAATGAAATTGAAAATTTATTTTTCAAAAAAATGTGCGGGCAAGATTTACGTGGCAAATCCAAGTGAATTTGCAAAATTTTTATTTTTAAATTTCATCTGTGTATTTTAAAATTTCCCGCCAAATCAAAATAAAAAATCTAAATATAGATCCAAGATCGCTAAAGAACAAAACCTCCTCGACATCGTCAATCTGTTCAACAACCACGCCGAAAAGAAGCGCAAACAAATGGCACGAGCCGCAGTCAGTCGAAAGACAAAGATGACCGAGGAAGATGTCTTTAAACAATTAGAATATAACGCGGAGAAGTCCCAGCGTTTTGAAGAGTTTAAGAGGCTAGTTTCCGAAACAAAAATAGATAACCAGAAGTTGATGAACATAACGAGTGCCACCGGAAGGACACTCATGATGGTCGCCAGTTATCACGGTAAGGAGGCGTTAGTTAACGTGAGGATGACACGGTAAGGTAACTGGGATCTGGTGACTTGGCTGTTGGCGCGAGGGTTTCCTGTTAACGGGCAAGACAAGAATGGTGAGTAATTTTTTACATTTTTTGGTGTAAAATATTCTTTTAATTCTTTTTAATTTTAAAATAAATTGAAATGATCTGAAGACTTTCCTGTGAAATCTAAATGAAATTTCAGGGTGGACGAGTTTGCATTACGCAGCCTGTTCTGACAACAGTAAGGCTGTTTTGGGTCTACTCAAACAAAGAGATATCAACGGTAAATATCCACCATATTCATCTATATCTTTAAGAATAAATCTGTGAAAACAAAAATATCCAAAGCAAGATTTTTTTGCAAAGAAAAACCCGTTCTTCTACATGTTTTATTTTGACTTGTCTTTCCAAGTGATCTGTTCAATGTCGTAGTTGTACATCACAAAAAATACCATTATGTGTGTATCCATTTCCACCAGCAAATAATCCATTCAAAATCCAAATCAGGCTGACAGACATTAGTAAACATCAAGAACCACGACCAGAATACGCCACTTCACTATCTTGCCAAGAATCTGTTTTTTCCCAAAGAGTTACCCGAGATCTTTGAGATTTTGAATCAAAAGTTTATGCACTTCAACGCGGTGAATGTGAACGGAGAGACGGGTGAGATTTCGTTGAAATTTCATTGGATGACCTATTTATAGCTCTACATCATAGTTGTTGGAAGGGTAATGTTCTGGCCACCAAATTACTCATCGAAAAAGGTATGACTCATTGGAGTCACAGGATTTATCCCCGAAATCCAACTGAAATTTCGCAGGAATAAATCTAAATCTACCCAATAAAATGGGCGAGACGGCATTACATTGGGCCGTCAGAGCCGGTCAGGCCTCGCTTGTCAACCTCTTAATCGAGAGAGGTGCAAATATCAATGTGAAGGGTCAAGAGGGTCTACCCGTAGACGTCGCACTCGCGGCGCTGCAACCAAAAGATGACATCATATTGGCACTTGGCGGGAAACGTGAGTATTTGAATTTCGAATCTATTTTTGGAGAACGGAGGGTTCGTCCGAGAGTGACACGACTTTGACATTTCCAGCCGCCGACAAAGAGGAGCAGGAGTCTAACAAACGAAGTTGGTTCCAAAACATGTTAAAGAAGCACAAAGAACAAGCCTCTGATGTCGCTTCTGAGCCAAAGTTCGACATGCACACCAACCTCAATTGGTTGATTGGTGAGACCGAACTGCAGGTACTTTGGAAATGGTTTTATTCTACCATCGCATCTTGTCGCATTTTATCACAAAATATTGAGAATGACAGGTGCATGACCTTCTCGGAACGGGCAGATTCGGGGCGGTGTATAGAGGTACATATAGAGGTCAAACCGTGGCTGTGAAGCATCTTCAGAACGTAAACGGAAAATACGAATTGCAGAAGGAGTTTGACATCATGAGTTCGATGAGGTAAGAACCTTCGTTTGAAATTCGTTCAGAACAAAGGTTTCAATTATGGTTTTGTCTGAGCCAAAACTGCACCAAAAGGTATCAGAACACTTTGGCAAATACACAATCCAAATCTATTTTTAGAACATATTCTGTGAAATTTTGCACCACGTCCAGTGCTGTCGAAACCTCCTGAAATTTCACAGATCTCCCAGGGTGGTTTATTTTTACGGGGTAGTGTTGTCGGAGACAATGACAGCCTATATGGTGATGTCCTATTGTGCTAAAGGAGCCCTCACCAGCGTCCTGAGGGATCTACTCTTTGACTTGAGCTGGCCACTCGTATTCAAATGGTGTCGACAAATTGTACAGGTGACGTCATCCGAATTTTTTGTACACGTAAAAATATTTGCCACTTCAAAGTTGAAAATATTAATGTATTAAAAAAATATGTTTAATGTGAAATGTAAAATATTCTATCCAATAATATTTTAAGTAAAAAACATTCTATAAATATAAAATTAAGTGGATGTAGGGAGTGTCAGATCTCCATAATTGGAAGCCGCAGATCATTCACAGAGATTTAAAGAGCTTGAATCTTCTTATTGATGAATACGATGACTGTGTTGTCTCAGACTTTGGTATTTCTAGATTTGTAGTCGACGACAACTTGTCTACGCTTGGCAAGCTAAGAGGTAGAGATTTTATTTGGATTTTCAGAAGGATTTATTATTTGTGCGGAAAGTATTATTTTGGTGTTTTATTGTGTTGAGTGAAAATACCAAATAAAATCACATTTATATTTTCTGAATGTACTAATATTGTTCAGGAACATATGCGTATTGTGCACCAGAGATATACCTTGGCGCCCCCGCAACAGTAAAATCGGATGTCTTCAGTCTGGTAATTTAAATTTAAAATTTATTCATGCGAAGATATCATCGAATCGAGATATTTAAAACTCTTTTACGTAAGCGCTGTCATTCTACAACGCTGATCACGTGACTAGGGTGTCATTTTCTGGGAACTCGCGACACGGTGTGTTACGGGGGAGTATATCAGGCCGTACAGTGAATATAGACATCTAATTATAGATTTTCAAATTATTATACAAGTAGCCAAAGACAAGCTGAGGTGATTATCCGAATTAAATTTATTTATTGTGGCAGTTGTGCCATTTTCTGGAAAATTTTTTGATGTTTTTGATTTGTGACAGAACCACAGTTTATTCTTTGTATGCATATATCTTTGTGTTAAAATACAATCTACACTGATCTAATGATCCAAATTTCCAGAAATAAATTGAATTTATTTAATTTTCAAACCATGTTTAAAAATGATTTTGCACAGGCCCACAATACCCCAAGGATGCCCAGAAATATTTTCGAATTTGATTCGAATGTGTTGGGATGCACAGGACGATTGTAGACCCTCATGCAAGGAGATACTGGACCATTTGGCAAAGGCGCACAAGGACTATGAAGGTACAAAATTTATTTAAATATTTTTCACAATTATTTTGCATTTGAAGAATTCAAAAAATTTCGTTCGCGTCTTTGCCGCACAATATTTTCACGAAAACGGATCTCCGTGACAAGCTGTCAAATGACCGTACAGCTCCACTCTTGACATTCTGACAGCTCGTCCCGATGAATGGAGGAGATATCAAGCATCCGTAAACGAAGGATTATATGACTTGAACGCTGCGGATGAGGATGAAGACGACGATATTGAGTATTACTCAGAGCCAGGTGATTTATTAAAAAATAATTGTGATACCATTGAGTTTACTATCATTGTGACTTGGATATTACAACTTCTTAAACCCTAAACCTCTCAGGCAGTCCGATGGCAGTGAACTCGCCAGGCACGCCTACGTTCAGGAGATCACCAGTGAAAAACATGTCACCTTCTCAATCGCCTGTTGATGAGGATATATTCGGCCCATATAAGCTGTTGCCACCAACGCTGACGGGAAGTGTGGTGAGTCGATTTTTTGATTTTCCGGGATTTTTTCGTGAAGGAAGCAGCTGGAAAACTTCTATGACTGTATTGTTTAGACTTTAGCATCACAGGTGTTGGTCATTTGCGTTTGCGGCTCTGCCGCAATTATTATTTCGTTTATGCTTTGGCGGCAACTTTGTACAGATAAGATGTCATCCATGTGATTTTTTAGCTTTCGTAACGAAATCAAATGACAACAATCATTTGCTATTACCGTAACACCAAAAGTCTTTCTTTCAATGTACAAACTCACCCTTTGAAGGGCAGTCCAGAGTTACAGAAACCAAGTCCAAATAGGTCCTGCAGGTCCATATCAAGCTCTGATGGTGATGCACCCTTTCGCTCGGTATATATCTTCTCAAAGATATTATTTATGACGAAAACACTCTGAATTTTATTTGTGAGAATCGCAAGGATGTACATCCTCTCACTGACTTGAAAATCTACATCTATGACATTACGATTTTATTGACTGGTCAACAGAACAATGCGATGTTAGATAGTATGAGTGGAAACGTGTTTGATGATTTTAGAAGGAAGGCACTCACTAGGTCTCCCGGAACTCTGCGAAGAGAAGAGTTGGTGAGATGCATTGAAATCACCAAAACTTATGGTTTGATAGACCGGAGAGACATTCATAAAACCCGGGTCAATAACAGCACCCCACTCACCTATAACACAAACATATAGCAAACGAAACTTGCAAGGACTGTGAGTAGACATCCTGTGTTTCAAAATCAACAAGTGACGACCGGTAGGAGGAACCTCTCTGGCGACAGCGTGTCTGAAGCAATAAAGACCAACAACTTCTTGACGCCCGTTCGGGCAGTTGCGAGCGGCCCTCTACCCGACGCTTCTTCACCCAGCCTGTCCCCTAGACGAGTGACCGTATCTACATCGCCTATCATACAGAGGAGCTCCTCTAACGACCACGCGAATGCGCACACACCTTCTTCGCCAAAAGGGGACAGACCCCCTCCCAATTTGGCGACTTTAACTAAAGAGAACACGCACATGACGACCTCTTCGCCAGCGTTGTTGACGCCGCCATCACCAGGAACCACAACGAAAATCTCGTCACCTCCTTTCACTTTAGAGGACAGCAGCACGCCAAGTTCACCAGACACGGGTCCTTCTACACCAAGAAGTGAGTGTTGGTCCTCCAAAATACGAATGAAGGATTTATATTTCGCAGCATTGAAGAAGACGCCAAAAGTGAAGGCAAAGACACGCACTTCAAAGACGATGAGAGGCGATGGGGAGATGTCTTGGTTTGATTATGTTCAAACCTCAGAGTTCTTGGGCAAAAAAACATAAAGAGTTTCAAACACCAGCGAGTCCATTGTTGTGTCTATAAAAGGGTAAGACCTCCACAACGGAAGGTTAACTGTTTAGAGGAAGACGTGTTAAGCAATTCGAGTGACAGTGGCACATGTCAAGCTTGACACCACAAACCAGAATATTGCTTGGCGTATTCAAGTTCTCCACGACTCATTATAGCCTATCATACCGTAAAAGCTCAGTGTGTTTGGATAATTTGAATACCCCCAGGCAACCACCAGCTCAAGCATGAAGCTGGATTCTTCTGCATTCTGTGCATCAAATGATCATGCACGATGCGCAAAGTGTCACCGGAAATGTCATCTGCAGTTCCACAAAATACCCAACCTCTGTCTGACAGACGAGTCGCAACACCAGCATGCAGCTTCGGTGCTTTTTCCTCCTCTATATTATTGGAAGTGCTCTTGCCGACTTTGAATGGGATAGTTCTGGGCTCATTATGACCAGATGGGGATTTTGGCAGAGGGGTGATCCTTGTGTAATTGTTAAGACGGCGTTTGGAGGTGATGTAGAAGACAAGTACTGAACTTAATCACTCAACTGAGCAGTCGATCGTGCAGATGGAAGGAAGATCTGTTCTACTCTGAAAGTTATTATGGGCAGCTTGGATCCCCCAGGTACAATTGCAACCATTGAACCACCTTCACATTGGCAAGTCCAAACTCTTTATATCTGGGGGGTGTCCCAGTATGTTTTCAATGCTTACACATTCCGGAATTTTACAGAGGTAAATTAATGATTTATATTCATATCTACATCACATCTCAAAACTTCAGATCTATCTTGCCAACGTCGGAAACACTGCAGCATGGACATTTAACCTTGTTAAGAATGTTGCCTTTTATAACGCCACCTTTCCCTTCCCAATCACATCAGACGCCTCCACACTCAAGATGGAAAATGTCACCTTGGATGGCCCTCTATCCATCACCGGCCGTCAATCCGTCATCAACATCACGTCATCCTCCATTTCATCGTCTTTAGAGGCCCCACAAAACTCTCAAATGACCATCTCAAATTCGTCGGTGTTTGGAACAAGTATAGACACGAACGGTAGTCTTGTCCTGCGTTCTGTGACCTTCAATCAATGCAAACATGCAGTCAATTGCCAGGGTGATCTCACTATTTTCGGATCTACTTTCAACAACAACATAGAATCAGGTCAGATCAGGATCACTTTCGATCTGGATGAGTCTTAAAACTTGGGAAAAAAGCCCATAGGGTTTAGACAACAGCTCAAAAAGGATGTTACCTTTGCTAATGTCATCGTTGATCTAAAAATAACACATTGTAGCGATTTATACTGCGGGAAATACGAAGATCTACGACACCACTTTTCAGGGAAATTTCGCCACGGCCGGCGGTGCTTCTATTTATAGCACCTCTACTTTACAAATCTACAACTGCCAATTTTACAACGAGTCGGCGACGGGGGGGAACGTCGCGGGGATTTCTATTTTTGCAAATTCGGCGGCCATCTACAATTCTATTTTTAGATCTTGTGGTAATGACCTTATCGGTTCCGAGAACTCTGGTGCAATTTTCGCACAAAATGATCTCTACGCGGAGAATTGTACATTCACACAAAACCATGGCAACTACGGTGGCGCTATAGGTGATTTTTCGCGTAGATTTCGTGGAGATTTCATAGAATGACAAGCGTAATTGACTATTTATAGCTTCACAGAATCAACTCATCGTGAGAGATTGTAACTTCTCTTCCAACAACGCAGTTTCTAATTCTGGGGGGGCACTTTACTCTAAAAATAGCACCACAGGTGACATCACGTGTCTATGTTTTTTTGACATGTGACAGTCTACAACAGCTTGTTCAACTCCAATATAGCCACTTACGGCGGTGCAATCTCCTCTCTAAACTATTTGACAATCTACAACTCCTCTTTTGATGTGGATTTTCCCGGAAACGGAGGGGGTGAGTTTCATTCCAGTGAGACTTTCTGACCGTCACAGCATTGCACGTGAACGGGTCTGGCGGGAATATCCGCATCTACAACACTGTTTTCAGGTATAGTGGGTCATACCGTGGGGGAGATTCTATGGTATGGTTTGCCAGCCCCTTCACTATCCAAAATAGCTCTTTCATCAAAAGCTCTTACAGAAATGCCATCCAATTTTCTGCGGGTGATTCATCTACTTTTCTGCGAAATTTCTGAGAAATTTCAGGTGGTACCTTGGTCGACGTGACGCTCAGCCCGGCGCCTGATTCCTCTAATGCGCAAGTTGCTGCGGTTGCGGGACAATTGTACACTAACAACATCACATATATTTGTGGTTCATGGAACCAACTGTTGAAGAATGTTGGGTATTGCCTTGTGGAGAACAATAATTGTGTACCAGCATCAATTGATTGTCCAACAATTACCTCATCCTCCACCACATCAACAACATCCTCAACAACATCCTCAACAACATCAACAACATCATCAACAACATCTTCAACAACATCTTCAACAACATCCTCAACAACATCCTCAACAACATCTTTGGCTACATCATCGACCACAGCTTCATCTACAACACTTGCATCCCTCCCTTCCCTCCCTCCCCCCTTCCCAACTGTACAGAATACAACAAACAGTATCAGTGTACAAAAGGCGAACGATGCACTCTCCAAGTCTCCAAGAATAGTGAATTCTACCATCATTGATGACCTCGTGGCTTCTGTATTCTACAACCAGACATCGCCCAACCCCATATCCATAAGCAGTGATGTTGTCTCAGGTAAATTTCCCGGAAAATTTCAGCTCTGATCACGTGACCAGTTTCGGCATACGACTTCAGAAGAATCAAGGGAAATTTCAGTAGAGTTGACGTAAATGTGACAGGCGGTGCCAAATCTAGCGTCTCAAAGTCGACATTTGACATCTACAACGCGTCCATCGTGGTGATGAGCGGTTTCAAAATACAAAATGGAGTTTTCACCCAAATTCCAGATAATAACTCTTCAGATGTTTTTGGGCTAACTTTGATGGACTCTCTTGGTCGCAAAGTCGAGGTATTTTATTATTTTTAGATCAAGTGGATGACAAGTCAGGTGTCCAATAGCAGTGACCCCATAGACATAATCATCCCAATCACGTATGTCTCGTCTACAACGAGCCTTTTGGACTTGAGATGCCTTTATTGGAATGAGACTCAAGAAGCTTGGCTGTCAAACGGTTGTGACACAACGTTAAATGTCACCGAATTTTCCGTGAAATGTTCATGGTAAATTCCTTTGCAGGCTTTTTTTCAAATTTAAAAAAATTACAGCACCCACTTGACGAATTTTACCATTGGAACAGTTCCACTAGCTGTGAAAACACCATCTACAACGAGCTCTCTACCCATTGGACTCATCATAGGTAATTTTCTTGGAAATTTCAACGAAAACTGAAGGCTGTAGGTGTGTCAGTTGGGGGTGCAGTCTTTCTGGCAATAATTGTCTTGGTCTTTCTGTTGTTAGTACGCAAGAGAATAAAGAATGAGGTATGTACCGAATTTACATTTCAAAAAATAAAAATAAATCTGTATAAACTATTTGTAGCATGTGGAGACAAATATGATGATGAGAACATATCAGGTTCGGAATTATCTTGCCAACATGTATATAATAAAATTCAACAGGACAACCTCGTTGTAGACAACGAGAATTACGTGGGAGAACATTCCATCATCTACAACGGAAGACTCTCTTCTACAACGCCAGTTGCCATAAAGAAGCCAAAGAACCAAAAATATTTGGGCGAGGTCAATATCTTAAAGGTGGGCTCTTACATTAAATTAATTAAACTTAAAATACACCTCATGACATCATGAATATTTACTGTGGTAGGACTTGAGACATCCTAACGTCGTACAATATTTCTCCTCCTACTATGATGAGGAGGACAAGATGTGTATGGTGATGGAAATCATGACGTCATCATTATTTGACCGACTGAGGAGCGAGGCGGTAGCACCCCTATCTACAATACAAAAAGGAGAGATGTGGGTCATTAAAAACGATCTACATCCTATTTGATTTTGACGAGTTGAAGAGTGAAACAATTGGCTAGTGCGATGTCTTACCTCAAAGAGAATGATGTCATACACGGAAGCATATGTTCCAAAAACGTACTCATACGTAACGATGATGTGGCAAAACTGTGTGATTTTGGTGAGTTCAAAAACCGCTGAAATCTCTAAAATAATGAGGTTCTGCCCGAAGAACAAATCAAAAATGCACGCAGAGCACCGACTGTCCCATCCGCTATCGCGTGAGTTTTCCGTGAATTTTCAGCAAAATTTCACGGCTCTAATTCTGGCAGGCGCCAGAATTATTTTCCAAGAAAAGTACTTCTTTCGGCTCAGATGTGTGGTCATACGGTGTGGTCGCCTGGTGTGTACATCTGCAATTGTCTTCATTGTAGATGCACAAATAATTGAATTTCAGGGAAATTTACAAGGATGGAGAGACACCCTACCCTGATAAGAATGACCAAGAGGTCAGTTTTTACTGAAATTTCACATATTGACCATCTGTAGATATTTAAATACATCTCCAAAGGGGGCAGACTACCCACAGACAATGATGTCATTGATAAAATCATGACAAAATGGTAGCGACATATTCATTGGCATGCAACTGACCTCAGCAGTTGGCAGGCAGAAGCTTCACAGAGGATTGACATCTGTGAACTGTCTTCCACTTTGAGTCCAATGGTAGAATTGAATAGCAGGAAATGGCTTGGTGAGCAGAGCAGCGAGGATTTGTATAATGCCAAATAAAATGGAAAACCCATCCAAAACTGCTTGTGTGTGGTTGCACAAGGGAATAATTAAATGTTGGTCAATCCTTTATTAAAATTTGGCAATGATAGAGAATGCACTTGAGGTTCCTGCCGTTGGTCCGTCCTGAAATGATCAGCATGCACAAATATGTATTGGATAATCTCTTACGGGTCCATAATACTCTGAAGAGGCGAACCAGCCGTTGGCCGTGGGATATGAATTCGTCAATAACAATCCCGCAGTGTCCCATTGTACGCGACCACCGCCTCCCAGAGGGTATCCACCGAAGGGAGGATTGAAGGCAGTGGTGCTGGTGGCCTTACCGACGATTTCACTCGTGTTGGATACCACACTGATGTCGGCAGATCTTCCGGACATATCGTGGAGCACGATGGCAAAGGATGTGACTTCGGCAAGGCAAACGTCGAATTGATCTTTGCTAGCGGCACGCCAACCTGTGACGAATCCGGAGCTGGGGTCGATGATGGGGTCAGACTCCACGATCATGTTGTTACCGGTAGGACAGTTCTGTAAATTGACAGCTTGGGAACCACCTCCAGTGACCAAGGAGGTGACACCGTTGTACGGGGTGTTAACAGGTGTTCCCCATACTGCGTCGACAATGGGGTGATTCACAGCAATGGGAGCAGTCTGATCGTAGATCTCGGAGGCAAAGCGGGCGGTAGGGTCGAAGATTCCAGTGACGTGAGCGGTGACCGTGCCACTACCACCATTATTGTGGGTCGTGATCGAAGCTGTCCATTCTCCAAGGGAAGAAGTTGAATCTATAGTGGGGTAGCTCTCATAGAGGAAGACAGGCTTAGTAGGGTCGGAAGGATTAGTTGTAGCTCCACCGCTTAGAAGTATCCAATTCGGGCTTGGTAAACTGGCGGTCACTGTGGCAAGGGTGCTTGTAGATGCGGATGTCTCACTGAAGGTTTGTATATACGGGGCACCCTCGAGTGCCCAAATGTTCCAGTACTGAATGTTATCGTATACGGTGACTCCACCATCGGCGTTGATTCCGAGCCACCGATCATTGTTCGCTGATTGGATAGTCCAAGTACCAAGACCGTCTGTATTCTTTAAAATGAAGGCGGCACTGAGAGTGTCGAACTTCCTGGGACGTTTCAGAAAGCAAAACAAGATTATAATTACGTTGATACAGTGGTGACGCCATTGTTGTCCACGGTCACGTAGCGATTGCTCAGAGTGTGTCTGATTGCATAGTATTGAGTATCGAGAGGTTTGAGGGCGAACACATCGGCACTGTAGTTGGAGGCCACGGTTTTTAACCTGTATGGAGTCACAGATACGTCTCTCTTCAGGAAAGCAGAGTTAGTCAGACTCTGAAGAGCAACCTGTCATCGTCAAAACCACATCGTGAATACAGAAATGAAGGCCTACATTTACAGTCACAAAAGATGCGTTGTAAGTGCTCGGGTACCCGTAGTCTTCAACGTATGGAGGCGCGTACATGTCGAAGTTACAAGTGCCGGCTGGGAAGTCGCCTGTGGCAAGAATGTCTCCGTTTCCTTGCCGACAGAGGTACTTGTTATTCAGCAGCGACTTGATGAATGTAAACTTCTCAGTGACTTGGAAGGCGAACTTCTCGGCCGTTCCGATCGCTAATGCGGAGGCATTAACTTTCGATCCCGAGACGGTCAAATAAAACCCTTGATTGTGTTGAATGGCGTAGACGCCGGGGGATACTCTGACTGGTATAAAGTAGTAACCCTGAGATCGCTTGAGGGTAGTCAAGCCGAAGTTGCTGTCGACACTGACCGGATCGCCTCCGCTGTAGATGTCGTATTGTGCAAGAGGTGGCAGCTCCAAGCGAGTATCCAAGTCGAATCTCAAGGGTCTGATTATGGCGACGAAGGGGGTGTTACCAGAAGAGGTGAAGATGTAAGTCCCGTTGGTGTACAAGTTGACGCTCTCAGCGGCCGTGAAGGTAACTTGATAACCCGAAAAGGAGGGCTGGAACTCTGCTCTATAGCCGAGGTTGCTTCCGCTGAAAAAATTCAGACGAGATCAACAGTGGGAAGATCGATTACCTGGCCAATTTGAGAAACGACCCGCTTGCGGTAATGAAGGCCCCGGTTCCAACGTGCTTGAACTTGTATTTTCCGGCTGAGCCCTTCAACACTTGGAAGGATGAAGGTAAATCGGATAGGACAATGTAGTTTCTGGCATCGACCGCAAGGAACCGATTTTGAGTTGTTGAGAGTGAGACCTGCACCGCTTCAGATCGGATGTGAGAACGAACACTCTTACAAATGGCTGTGCATCCATGTCGGTGTAGGACTCTAAAGGGCATCCTTTTGCGCACCAATCACCGCACCAGGGATCATCAAGTCCGCAATATCCGTACTGTCAGCTTTCAAAAATATTGAATTGGGGATTCTTTTACCACAGAGCAGCAGATGCCGGGAAGGCAGCCGCAATTTTGAGCCAGAACAGCAGAAGTTCCAAGCAAAACTAGGAGGAGGCTGAGGAAGCTTGCTCTCATCTCGGGACTCTGAAAATGAAGCAAAGTCGGCAGGTTTGCTTCACACTTCTTTCTTAAGAAGATCGGAAAGCATCTAGGATATTTCCATAGTTACAGATGATGCTATTTCCATATTTAGCTTTTTGGTTTAAAGATCTGGATTTGTCGGCTCAACGCTTCTCTCATGGAAGCATTCTTTGTGATGATTGTTCAACAACAAGAAGACCCTTGTTATCTTTATCTCTGTAACTCTTTGTCAGTTGAGTTGAAGCTGTTATTGAAGAGCTGAAAGCTGGGAGTTCGTGGAACATACGTCGGCATTCTTCTGAATTTTCATGCGCAATCTTCTTACAAAAGTGTCACTGCAATTCCTTACCGCCCCCCGCGGTAACTGACGTAGGATTTGGGGGTTAATAAGTTGACTGAGGCGCGCTCACGCACGCTTTCGTCCTAATGACGAACCTGGCTGACGATTTGCGGTGCTAGCATTCGAATTTGACAAAATGGTTGGGTAGAATGGCCAAAAGTCATCATCTTGATGTGGTGAATGGACGCTAAATATAGGTATGTTTCGGGCAGGATGAGATTTGGGCACGTGGGAGGAAGAAAATGTAAGAACACACATCATTACCTCGAGTGCATCTTCACTTTATTGATCTGATCTGATCTCAGGTGTGAGAATTGATTCGATTGAGAAAATCATGACAACCAAATCTCGCCCAATAAAATTCATATATTTTGTTGTTTTTCTGAAGACATCACTATCTCAAAAGAATATGGCAAGGTGGCTCCCTAAAGGTTGGATAATTTTAGTCATCTTACGAAGTATGATAGTCCCTCCTTGGGTAAATTGGACAGTCACAGACTTGCTTCATGGAAGAGAAAGATTCAAGCTTTGGAGCCTGATTCGCAGTCAAACATGGTTCCTCTCAACCGATTGATTCAAAAAACAACTTTATACTTTGGCTGATTACCGTTTAGATCATCTGGTGAAACGGTGCCATGAATGCAGGCTCTTATCAACGTAAGTCCAATTCAGCATTTCCTGCCACATGTGTGGCATATCGAGTTTTAATCATGGTTTATGGTGATCCCAGCCCATTGTCTGGTACGTCAATTATTGGCTCGTTGTAGACCAACTCGAAATTTCCAGATATTTGATCAGGAATTGTCGAGCATGCGTCCCCCTTTCTGAAGAAAACGATAGAGAAGACGTCCGCCAGCAGCGAGCTCTTCACCGCGAAATCGGTTGTGTATATCTTTCTGCCTCGTCTGGATCCGGCTGATAAATCAGGTGATCCATTTACCTGTCATCTTTCAATCTTTAAAGATCTATTTTTAGAAGTTTTGTGGCTTTGGTGACCCGTTCTTCTGATACTTTGAAAGGGATTTTGTTCTGGCTTTCAACAACACAAGAAACGATTTTTCCGTGAGAACTGACCTCTAAAAGCCAACATTTCCCATCTTCATCGATCAAGATGTCATATCCCAAGAGTTCGAAACAGTTCAACTTCTTATTATGGGAATACTCTCTATACTGCCTCACGACATCATCACGAATTGCCGCCAAGGATTGTGATGCTATCATACGTAATTGCTCCCATATGGACTGAAAATCGCGACCCGTCTGCGATTCTTCAGTCACCAAGAATTTGTCAAAAAATCAAGAATTTCATCGAATTAATTTCCGATCTACAACGATGTAAAATGACACACCCCCTCATACCATTCCTGGAATCTCTTCAAGTCCCAATTCTGATCGTTTATGTCTTTATCTGTCTGTCTGTTGAGAGCGTTGTTGCATAGATGGGCGAATGTGTTGCTGAAATCGTCCTCGCTGTAGTCTGCCCCAGCAAAACGTAAAATCCCCTCCTTATAGATAAACGCCTCAAACTTCTGTTCTGTTTAGTAAAAAGTCTGGAGGTTGTATCATACCGGGTATATGCTTGTGACTAAGACGTAAATCCTAAGGTCTGTCTTTCGGCCTCTAACTGTGAGAGGCCGCCGTATATACTCTTGGCAGACATACGCCTGTGTTTTATTCAGGATATTTTGTTGAATTTATTATGGGTACGACAGGGTGATTGTAGATATGTGTGGCTTACGCATTCTAGCTCGCTGAACTCCTCCTTGGTTATTTTCTTCTGGACTTTGACCCCTCTCCCCTCACCTGTCACAATTAATTGTTCCACCTTGTACATCCGGATTTGTGCTTGTAGACGAAGACTCACCCAGTCCAGCTGGTTTAGTGATCCACACCTTTTCTGGGAAATCTTCACCGTATTGTATGACGTCATCAAGATGTTGAGGGAGTACATAAGATCGAGGCACCCAGGGGTAATTGCATCTCATCATGTTGCTATTTTTATCAATTAGACTAGAATGAAATAATATGTACGGATTGTGTTTTTGTTATATTATAATGAATTTATTATTGTCGTCACTTTGGAATAAATCTAGGCGTGCATCAAGATTTTGAACTGAAAACATCTGCAAAGTCAAAGCTCATGAGTGATTCATCAGAGAACTTTTGCATGTTGTGTTTGTGATGGAAATATTACCTCGCCAAATTATATTTTTGTGTTAAGAGGTGACCATTTGGCATATGATTGATGATCATTCCATTTTTATAATCGGGAAGGGAGGTTGGTTTGAAATGAGTCGTCCATAGAAGATCACAATCGACCACCTTTTTCACCAAAATACCGCCATTTTCCTCCATTGTTCTTCTGAATAATTCTTTTGGATGTGCCTCTTGCAGAGCTCTGAACAATTGATCACGGATAATTATGCAATACCTACGCTACTATGCAATAGTTGAAAGGACGGACTGTTGTATTATGTCGTTGCTGAGATGTTTCAGTGATTAATTCTGTTAGAATCAGATGATCACCGGTGGATGGTGCCATTGTCTTCGGACACATTCAACTCCGAAACCACATCGATCCATGTTCCAATGCCTCCGTAAGGATTTAGAACATTACATTGGAATTGAAGAATCAACTCACCAACATAACTTCTCATCACCTGGGCGTGGTAGATCCAATCTTAGAACAGGAACAAATGTCTGTCTTAATTCTGAGTGGTTTTGCAGAACACCCTCGGGTGTGATGTCTGCTGACATTTTTTCAAGATGATGATATCGATCGGGTCGTCGCATATCCGCGAAACCAATTCATGGGTGATTTCATTCTTTGACAGCTTCAAAAACGAAACATGCCCAAGGGCTTCCCACTTAAAGTCACAGGTATTGTTCCTAACCTGATTCTACTAATCAACATCAGTCGAAGAGGGTAAGGGAATCAGATCATGGCGTGCCATCCAAAGTAAAGGTGAGCAAAAGCTTATATTAAAGTGTAAATTAGCTGCTGCTGTATAATCAATTTTGGGCACATTGAGTGATTTTGACCTAGATGAGGAGGATGACCGTGTGACTTCCTTTGCAACAATCAAATTTAAAGAGGTTAACTGGAAAGGCCCTAATGTCAGAGGACCGACACCCAAATACGCCACCTCAACCACTTTCGAGTGAGATTTTTTGTCGGCTTCCTCTTAAACTCCTCCCATCTGACGGGAAGTGGTCTTCATATTCTGAATTGTGATAGTGGGGTGGAGAAATTGAGTGGAGTTTTGGAAGTCGAGATCACCGACATTGGATCAAGTGGACAGAAGAATGTTATTGGCTCTGTGAAGGTAATTTCCCGCCAACTCTTAAATTCAAAATTTCCCATTCGATAGAAATACGATGACCACCGAATTGAACTGAACTGCGAAGATACCGCTAGAACAATTGCAAGTGGGGTCATTTCATGATTGGAAGCCTCTTAATGCAGATGAATCACACTCTCGAGGTCTGATCAAAGTGAATGTCATCTATCAAGATGCAAAATGGGCTGCTGCAAATCCTAACGCCGAATTTGCACCTTCCGTAAGCACATTTCATACAATCCAATTTTACTTCTAGACAGTAAAAACTCTGTACTATATTTTGAACCGTATAGGTTCCTGTGGCGAAAGACGCAGCGTCCTTAGCCAAGCAGAAGAGGCTTTTAGAGGAGCAGGAGGCGGCGATATGGCTGCAAGACAACCAGAAAGGTGGTCCCCTGGACAATTCTCCATCGAGGCAGAGGAAGGTGAAATTTACACTTCCCATCACTGATCTATTTATAAAACATTTCATGTCCATTCATGATTTTCCCAATAATTATCATTCTGATGGGAATGTTTTATCTGAATGAAACCGTTTCATTGTGATGACACGATTCTCATTATGATAAAACAGCCCGGAGAGCCATATGATATGGAGAATATGTCCACAGAAGAGATGGAGTCAGAAACCGACAGGTTGAAGCATGAAGCCCTTCAGAGTACCGCCAGATCATTGGTATGTCCGTTAATATAATTATATTTTCTGTGCCTCACCAAATATTTAATATGATATTATTAAATTAAATAATAATAAAATAAATAATTTGAATAAATATTTAATTAAATAAATCTCGTGGCAGTGAAAAATTATTTTAATTAATAAAATAATAAGGCCTTATTGGATAATGCCAATACTGTTGGTGCCGAATCTGCACAGAAATTGCAGCAACAAGGAGGTACCTTTCGACCGTCTACAAATGTGTAGAATGACCGTTTTCAGTGCAATTGAAGGCTACGGACAAGAATTTAGACGTGATGGATGCTTATATGGACGATTCTCACAGGAAGATCAGAGGAACGAGGTCTTTTGGTGGTGCACTCAAAAATTTCTTTTCGCACAATAAGGTTAATTTCTTCATTTATTATTATTGTTCTCTATTTTAGAATATAAATATCCTTCAAAAAGTTTTAATGTTGAAACCTCTCAACTTCTTTTCATAAAAGTTCAATTCCCCATCTATTATTTTATTTCAGAATATAAATAATATTCAATTTAAATATCGATAAAAAATCCATTGTAGAGATACGATTTCATTTCAGAATATAAATAATATTCAATTTAAATATCGATAAAAAAACTCGTTGTAGAGATACGATGGGCTCATCCTCTCAGGGCAGAGACAAGCTGAACGGGCTGGGAGTACACCAGCAAGATAAGAAGAGTAAAAAGAAAGACATGTGGAAGCCGGAAGACGACCTCAAAATGCACAAAGAGAAGACTGAGGAGGTCATGGCTGTTGAAAATAGAAGTCGGATAGCCGGATGGAAGAATGATAAGGACAAGAAGAAGTGAGTGCGATACCTCTGGGTTTAGGGTTCAGGATCCGAGATGTTTTGCGGCTTTGCCGCAGCACGAGAATGATAAGGACGAGAAGAAGTGAGTGCGGAAACCTTTGGGTTTAGGGTTTAGGATCTGAGATGTTTTGCGGCTTTGCCGCAATGATCAGGACAAGAAAAAGTGAGTACGGACACCTTTGGGTTTAGGGTTTAGGATCTGAGATGTTTTGCGGCTTCGCCGCAATACGAAACAAAGTCGTGTCAAGTGGTTTTGTCTTTACAACCGCATAATCTCCTTTTAAAAAAATTTATGTCACGGCTTTTTAAAAAAACCGCGAAAAGAAATGTCTCTGGCGCGATGTAGTTGTCACGTTTTCATTTTTTTAAAACAGATACTGATTCAAACAGTAAAATGACGGAGGCCGAGAGGTTGCAAGAGGAGAAGGAGAAGGCTGAATTATTTGGGACGGCCCAACCCATGTCCCAGAGAGAGCAAGACGAGCTGCTCGCGCAGATCGACGAAAACGTCGACAGGATGCACGCGCCCATATTAAACCTCAAAAAGGCGAGTTGTAGATCTACATTAAAGTTTTTGCATCAGTGTGTTTTTTGTGATTTTGAATTACAAAATTGCATAAAAATAGCGTAATGAAAATATAAATAAAAAATGGAGTGATTGTAGAGAGATAGAATTTCTATTAATAGATTTCAGATGGCACAAGAGATGGGCAGTGAGATCGATGACCAGACAGAAGTGATCGACAAGTTGACTGTAAAGACAACCAACAATGATTACAGGATGAGAAAGCAGAACGCCGAAATCAAGCAGATGCTGAAATAAACTATTTTATTCACATCCATCATGCATCATCCTCTAAATGTCTGCTGCTGTTGAAACGGTTTTCTTTGATCACGAAAATACCCCGCCCTGTGGTGATCTGCTCACGGTAAAGACACGGTAGTTACCGTAATGTTTCGCGTGAAAATTGCAATTTTACCTTGTTACGTATTTGACGTCGGGAATGCGGAAAATCTGATTGTTGGTTTTCCAAAGCGACAGGCGCCTCCAATCATGAACTCTTCTGATGCAGACAGTTTCGAAGACGGCCAAATAGAAGAGTTCTTCCATTTATCTATCACGAGTGAGCTTGACATTATCTTCTGAATCTCTAAACATTGTGGTGGATTACAACGTTTCAAATGAGATTGTATTCGTATCTCTGGCGACAAACTATTTGCTATTAGCGCAGCGCACAGCCTACTTCGTCTTTATTGATTATAGCACATTTTCGAATTCATTTTAGCTCCTCCTATCATGATCCTTTTCGACCATTTCCCCTCCAAGATAATACTTAATTTATGTATTTACAGTTCGAGAAGCGAAAGAATTAAAGGCGCATGGAAGAGTAAGTTTGGAGATACATGCAGCGGAGCAGCAGGGTCAGTCGAGTTCTGATCATCTTCATCAACATTTTCCGACCACCGTATTGATGATGATTAACCCAAAGACAGTCTTGTACAGTGAATCAGGAGAGCCACCAGAACCAACATGGGATTTTAGTCAAGACATGTCAGTCCTTGTACTTTTCAGATTATCATATTCGATTGACAACTTGCATCAATTTGTGCACACATCCTCATGACTTCTACGTTTTTTCCAACACGATGTACTCAATGCAACCCCATTTACCTCTACAGAGTGGTGGAATCGTCGTTGAGCGAAATAATAGTATTATTGCAAGAGCACGGTAAGGGTGGGATATTACCAACAACATTTGCCAAAGCCAGAGTTCCAATCCCTGAACTCAAGACTCTGCCACAGGTGCTTTTTATATTTTTTAAATAATTTTATTTAACTTGAAAGTCTTTATGGAATTGAAAATTGTGCTGTGAATCCTCAATATATTAAAATGTAAAACCTCTTACAAAGGAAGGTGGATGGGTGGTTCAATTTATTTCCACCGAGAGGTACTACCACAGGTAAATAATATATATTTAAATTATAGATTATTATTATATGTTTGTAATCCCTCTTGTAAATTAAAATTATTTTTTTCGAAATAATTGAAATCAATAATTCGCAATAATTCTATATATAGGGTCACTGGGGGAAATCCACGTGACGATACAAGCTCATCAACTCTCCATGATGTCTAATGACCTTCGTCATTCCACCTCTAGAGATTCGTTTGTGAATTTGTTGCAGATGAATGACACCAGTACATCTTCACCGAAAAAATTGGCTGAGACAATGCTCGCAGGTGAGATTTTTTCAACATAAATAATAATTTTATTAGAAAAATCATCCTCCACATCTCGTCATATAAATATATATATTTTCAACAAAAATCACCCCGAAAATTGAGAGTCAACAGTGTTGGACAAATTTCACATTAGAAGTAGCGGATACTTACCTCAAGATGTCGCAAAGACAATGGTAGAAGGGTTTAAATCACTCCTTCTAAACAAACCGCTCTTGAACGAATTCGAACTTCTTTTTGAAAGATATATCTCCACACAAGGTGAGTGAGCCCAATGAATTGTGCCGGAGATTTGTGCTAAAAATAGATCATTAAATATATCCAGTGCGCACATTTTCGAGTAAAGAACCGAATGAAAATGACTTGAAGGCTTGTGGGGAAAGGCGAGTGTTTATCTAGAATATTTGGACATTGAAATTGTGTT
This sequence comes from Protostelium mycophagum, assembly GCA_002081555.1. NCBI lineage: Eukaryota > Evosea > Variosea > Protosteliida > Protosteliaceae > Protostelium > Protostelium mycophagum. Next base: position 17,296 of record MZNV01000824.1, on the reverse strand, counting down.
TTTGGCAAGAAGAGCCACGCATAACTTCAATGTGCATCATGCTTCAGCGTCAGAATTTTTTTTACAGTGGATGTTGTGAGGTTTGGTGGCCACGGTAAAGCACTCGGTAGTTAACGTGTTGATTACCGTAAGCTGGGAGAATGGCTTTTATTCACATCTGCGAATTAATCTATTGCACAAGTATGCTATTTTAGCACAGTTCCACATATCAGAGTTTCGGATGCGCGTTGTAGATTGACAGATTCAGGTTGAAAGTTCAATTGATGAGCGCAAGCCACGAACAAAAGGTATTAAAACAAATCATGGAAGCATCTGCGGTCGACCACACCGAAATGCGTGAAGTCTGCCAGAATATCTTGACAGTCATCATGACCGAGTACGTATTTATCGAGAAATTTCACGGAGATTTCAGACTGACTGGTTGTAGATGGGGGATGAATAGTAAGGTGGTGAGCGATTACGCAAAACAAGCATACACGAGAAGATATGAGGATGGTGTTGTCAAAGGTTTAGGTTTAACCTCGATTGTGAGTTTTCATTTTATTGAATCTCATACGTAAGTGATGACGTCATCAGGGCAAGAAGTTTTTACCCTTCTTCTCTAAGCTGGTGATTTGCACTGGAGTGATTATTTATGCCACAACCAGGGACACTATGGAGCAATATATAGACAATTACTTCGCGCATAGAATCGTATTCCTCAACAAACTGCCAAATCCCGATTTTTACGGTGAATTTCATCTGAAATTTCGAGGAAATTTCACAGAATTTCATCTGAAAAAAATTCACCGGTGATAATATCGACAGAGAAAATTCCAAAATTAATCTGAGAAATTTCCAAAATTAGTCTGAGAAAATTCCAAAACTTTTCTGAGAAATTTCCAGGGAGATTGGGAGGGGCATTATATGACGCATTCATCATGAAATTGGGAAAGACAAATACCAAAAAAAGAATCGAGTTCTTGGAATACGTATTCAGGTTTATTTTTAGTGACGAAAGCAACAGACCACAGCACACAAACAAATATTGCGCAGAGTTTGAAAGAGCGTGGTTCAAAATATCCAAGAGTTATAACAAGGACAAGTATATATCCACGTGAGTAGTTTTGTGATTTGAATTCTTTGTGAAAATTCAGGCTGACCCATTCAGTTTCAATTATTTGGCTCCACCACTGAAGAGGTACCAATGAAAAATTTCTCGGAATTTTCTGGAATTTTCACTGAATGATCGACGAATTTTCCAAGAAATTTCAACATGAAATTCTGAGAGTTGTAGATCGCCTTCACTTCGTCCGAGCGCATCTACATCTAATTTGATCAGAGGATCACAAAGTGCTGACGCTGTTCCAACAGCAAATTTCAGCCAGAGTTTAAGACTCGGAAACTCCCCTTCTGTCACCACTCTGAAAAGTGACCCAATTTTATTTTAAATTTATTTGAATTTTTTTAAATTTAATTTGAAATTTTTTTCATAATTTTTTTTAGTTTTGATTTTTATTGAAATTTTTTGTCAAATTGTAGAAACGGGAATAAAATTTAAAAATTAAAATAAATTGTAGCGTCAACGTCAGGGTTGCCAAGACCAGATTTGGGGGGTTTATCTTTTGGTTTGACTTTCAAAAAGTAAATCAATCTTATCGTAGATTTCACTGAATTTTCGCAGGAAAACCACACTGACCGAGATAGAGAGGTCGATCATGTCTGTTTTTTCGCGCCATTTTCCTGACTCGTTGTAGATCACCAAGATTGAAAGAAGGGCCACAAGCCAAACTCGTCATATTCGAACATGACATCAAATTTTGCAGCGCATTATATCAACACCTTCACACCACTGGAGACATATCTGTACGTAACTCGATTCTAGAAGATTTCACTGAAATTTCAGATTGTACATGATGGACTCGTTGTAGATGATGAGAGAGCTACTGCGGATTGCATTTTGTTTCCTAGCAACGCATACGGCATTCCATCATCGAATAGAACATACATTGAGACAAAAGAGTGAGATTTATTTTCATAATGTTTACCTTGAAAGCTTTGAATGCGCATCCCAGTAAAACGCGGAGTTTCTCAGATGTTTGTGCTTGGTATGCAACCGCAAAGTTGTAGACGAGACGCATTCCGGCTTTTAAGGATTAAAGTATTCGTATTTAAATATAAATATTTGCATTTATAAGGAAATAGAAAATGAATAGATCAGGTTCATAGGCCAAGAGAACATGGATATCTTGAGAAACATCGTTGTAGATGAATATATGGGAGAATTACCTGTTTATAGCTCTTTCATATGTAAGATAAATCATCCCAAAGTAAAGTATGCACTCTACATCGCGGCACACCTTTACGATAAAGTGAGCCATTATAATTATATATATATACACATTACATATTGTGATCTCACATGCATCACAACATGCATCATAACATGCATCACACATGACCGACTTTCACATGACATGCAATTGTGACCTTCTGTAGGTGATTGTGAACGCGCAGCAAGTATTATGGTCCGCATTATGTGCCGTAGATTCATTCAATAGAAAGAAGAAAGATCCATCTGAGCACATCCTCTCCGTAAGTTGTCCTTTTTGTCTACATCATTTGTGCCCGTCTCAATATTTTGTGCCCGTCACGAACATTTGTGCCCGTCTCAATATTTTGTACTCGTCTCAAACATTTGTATTTATCTCAATCATTTGTGCTCGTCTCAATCTTTTGTGCAGATGGTAACCAAAGGGATTTTGTCGCCTGCTGATGGGTATATTTCCACATCATTGCAATTACAAAGGGCATGGAGCCAGTTTAGAAGAAACCAGAACAACTACAAAGGAAAGCAAAACAAAAATATCGTAAAGACCCCAGAAGACGCTGTGACCAGAGAAAAGGAGGTGAGATTTCCAAGAAATTTCCGAGAAATTTCTGTACAGAGAATGACGTGTGCAGTTCATGATGGATGTTGCAGATGAGGAGAACCCTTTTAGATCTCGAGAGAAATTTGAATCTATGTTGTTACACGGACATATTTGTGGGTCTTTATATAGATCAGATATTTCCAGAAAAAAATCAGAAAATTCTCGATGTAGATGTAACATGTTACAGCACGTCGAGGGTTCATGGACTTGGACGAAGGATATATTCTGATGGAATATTTAAATTCAAATTCAAGGGATAAGAGACAAGAGGAGCTCCGTCTACAAGCAGCCAAAGCACTGGCAGTTTACGCCTTTCCAGAGGAGGTAAAACTCTCAGAAATTTCGAGGAAAACTGAAAGGAATAGGTGACATCGGGGTTACGGAGTTTGATATTAACCAAGGGAGGAATGGCGCATATTTTAGATCTCGCATCTCACAACCGCATCCAAGTGAAGCTTTTTCTTGGATTTTTCTGGAGATGATATCATGACAAGATCAATAGGTTCATGCTGAGATATCTCGAGAGGGGATCCAATTTCACAGAAAAATAGCGGAGGGGGCGGGTGGTGACGTGTACGTCGGGGAGTGGATAAATCACACAGTCGCCTTGAAGAAAACGTAAGGAATATTCCATCTACAACGAGTAAAATGATGCAGGGGGGATCAATTTTTAGGATACAACGAGGTGGATTTCCACAGAGAAGTGGCGATTATGAGTATATTGAGGCACCCAAATATAATGTTTTGCCACGGAGCTCACACTACCACACACGATAAGATCATCATAACAGGTGCAATATTCATACGTGGCAGTCTAAAAATAGCATCTGTTACTTGAAATATAAATACTATGATGTATTTAAATTCAATTTGTTGTTGCAAAGCGTGCAAGTGTAAATCACACCAATTATTTAAATTTTGCAGAATGGATTCCCAATGGTTCTCTCAGGGATGTACTCAGCCGTAATGAAGAGTTGTCATGGTAATTCTACACAGTTGTAGATGAGCATTTCATTGAAAATTGCAGGCCGAAGAGGTTGACTTTAGCGATACAGATGATTCAAGGAATAGAATATTTGCATTCACTACAAATCATTCACGGTGACATAAAGAGGTAGATTTCAACCAAATTTCGAGATCAGGAGAACTGGCTGAAATTTCACAGTCCGAATATATTATTGGACCACAACTCGCACGTCAAAATAATAGAGTAAGTGTTTATAATTGATTGGGATCTGCTTATAAAATTAGTTTTGGAACATCAAGGGTGGTGGATAGTGAGAACGGTGCTCTCGGAACGGTAATAGACGATTCCTGAAATTCACTGAAAATTCACTGAAAATTCACAGCCACAATATTTAGCCCCCGAAGTGTTGACAGGAGAAGGAGATGGGTGGAGGTTCTACAACTTGGCATCAGACATATATTCTTATGGTGTTGGTGAGATTCTACAACTCAACTTTCTTATCATTGTTTTTTAAATGTTGTAGAATGATCTAAGATTGATTTATTGATTTATTGGTTTTATGATGACTGAGAGATTGATAGTATTATGGGAACTGATTGCACCGACCGAACCGTGGTATGGAGTGAACCCCATTGACATCCCCACGCTCGTTTTGGCGGGAGAACGGCCACCCTTCCCAGGGATATCAGTACTCCCGATACCGCCTCTGTACAAACAGTTGATTATTAGCTGCTGGCATCAGCAGCCATCAAAAAGACCCACGTGAGTTTTCATTTCAGTTGTACTCAGATCTTTTATTTGTTTAAATCTGACATGCAACAGAGCAGCACATGTGATGAGCGAGTTGAGAGAATTAGCTAGCAAATACCACATCTATCTATAATACCTAAAAATACAATTTGGATCAGATTGATGTTTAATTTTGAAACTTGAACTGCTCTGCAGATGTTTTTCACCTTTGAATAATCCAATAGCCATAACGAATGATCCATCACTCCAAGCAGTTACACAGCTGCAGTTGGATTGACGAACATACAGCACAAGCTGTCTCTTAGTCTCAAAATGCTCGTCGTTTATTGAGGAACAAATCAATAAAGGGCCAATAAAACCACCAACAAGATGCCAACACTGAATGATGTTTGGATGGCGGATGACACTAGGGCAAGAGTGATCTCGGGAGAAGTGGAAGTGGAGACAGATTCTCCATCATCGCTGTTGGAGGCCCTATCTCTCACCACTGGTGGAGCTGTCACCTGAATAATCAGCCTTCTGTGTGATGTGTAATACGATAAATACCTGCTTGAATGTGTTACTATAAGTAGCGGGCTGCGTGGAGAATCTGACTTGACTCATGGATACATTGTAGCTGAGATCGTACAGCACCATTTCTTTGTAGGGCGCAAATCGGATAGAGCTCCAGTTGCCGTTAGATTGGAAAGCAGATAGGGGGATGCGCATGAAGGTCCACTCTGTGTCGACGAGAAAGTTGGGATTGTATGTGATTGTTCTCACCGATGAGATGAGAGATTCACCTCTATAATAGTTGACTGCTAGTTCAAAGGGCGTAAATGGTCTGTTGGAGCGGATGAAGAACTCCACGGACACAAACTTGGAGGGTATGATCCTGTCACATGTCAGATGGAGCCAAGATATAGAACCTCACTCTTTGATATTGAGCTGCCATTCGTAGAGATTGTTAGCCCACGAATACGATTTGCCGTCACATATGGGCGCAGTCAAGTCCAAGCGTTGTCCAAACCCTTTGATACCCCAGGGAGCAGTCCCGTTGAACAGCGTGAGAGTCTCATAATTCGGTTTGCAGAGGCCAGCGAGGGTACTGTTCACAGCAGTCCAGCGAGTGGACACAGTGTTGTTCAATTGAATATTACCAGACAACAACTGTACTCATCAGAAACTGTGTTGAGATAAAGATGGAGATAGGCCACCTGAGCACCAGAATTGATGTCTGTAAGAATGAGTTGTGCACCAGCAACCATGCAGTTCATTAGTGTTCTTGTGAGCTGGACGACATGCGAAGTTCCCAACGTGTTATATCTAAAGTAAGCAGATACAAGAGCGCCTTTGTAATAGATACCAAATTGATAATTAACTCCTTTGATGTTGTGATAGGCTTGGAAGGCTAAGCGTGGCGCTATGTTTTTGTATGATGTATACAGCTGGAAGAAAACAGTACCCGCTCCATTGTTTGGTCCCTGTTTGCTGTCACGTCGGTAATTTGAGATCGTGCCTTACGGTGAGGAGAGCTCTGTATGAATCATGTTGTACAGCTGAGGGTAGGGTAGTTGGTTTTGGGGCAATAACAGCAGTGGTAGATCTCTTACAATTAGTTCCACATGATGCAGTCACCTGAAAAAATGAGCCCATTCAATATCACAATCTGGTAAGTACCAAAACAGACGAGCTGCCGGCAAGAGATGGTGCTTCATAAGGACCAGCACCGCATCCATTATACAAAGCCTCATAATCAGATGTCATCAGTAGATAGAGATGCTCCCCAGCGCTATCATAATAGTACGTATTCCAGTTAAGCTGTGAGAAAGAAGAAACCGGCATGTGAATCACGTTTACCAAGTTTAATCTGTCATATATCATCATCCGACAGGTCTAATGTCAAATAAGGTACCCGAAAGTAGATGTGACATTGAATGTGGTTCCCTTGGGATAGGCCATGGATAAGATGCTCCATGCAGAGGGTTTGGTACATTGACCCCACACAAATTGTAATTGTCCAGGCGTTCTAAACAACGTCTTGTCTGTATCGTTATAACAGATCACTTCGTAGAACCCGCTGTTGATCACAGCCAACGTAGCAGCTGCGTATCTCTGGCTTTCTGCTGCTCTTCAGCGATCCAAAATCAAGACAATTCGACTCACGTAAGAAGGAGATCTGTGTGATTGGGCTCCCCATGGGTACAAGGGCTGTCACCACAGAGTTTGGAACTTTCACAAAGCTCTGTCCATCGCCAAGATTCATTGCGTATTTGGTTCTGTCATTTGTCTCGATGTCTCCCACGTTACTTCCAATAGTCAAATGTGAGAAACCATAATTGAACCAGTTGCATTGGTAACCTGGCCAACTTTTCTTCCAGGAACAGAAGGGAAGTCTGGAGAAATGTGGTTCCACACCCAAGATCCAAGCACCACCCTTAACACCTGTCATACCTCCGTCGTCAAAGATACCATCGCCCTGCCAGGTGTAGTTTGTGACGTAAGGCCAGAAAGGGAAGGCCACCACATTGGAATTCTGCATAATGGAATCTGAGGTGATCCAGCAGGGAGGGCTGTCCCATCCAGGTCCGTTTGCTACAAAATAAGTCATGATTCTCCAAGATCTGATGGACATACTCGAACCGGCCCAAGCTCCGTACGGAACCACTGGGTCAGTGAAGTTGATAAAAGTACAGTTGACAGATGCCATATTAGCTCCGACGTCATAATGTGTCAGTCCTCCCACTGGTAAGATTCGACCATCGGAAGCAGGGACAGATATATTGTATTTTACATTGTTGGGTAATCCCCTGTCTATGTCACAATCTGAGAAGCGAAGAAAGTCTCACTTATTGGCAGTTTTCCCCACAAAGGTAGAGTTAAGAGCTATCTGACCTGTTAACAGTCAATAATTACTTCATTAAAAGTCATGCAGAAGTATATGGCACTTACCATTGATAATATCAAGACCCCTTCCAGAGTCTATGATGATGTTGTTGGACCATGTGGCAGGTGCGCATCCTCTTGACCATATTGCCGCTCCTCTTACTTTGTAGACTGTGAAGTTTCCAATGACAGACGGTAATCTTTGGGAGGTGGAATTGAAGGGTGGCTAATATATGTCAGTATTGAAGGGAAAATCCACCAAGTAACCAAACAATTGATGTAAATGAATTAGAGAACAAGTCTACAGTAAATACCATCATTGTGTGTAGAATGAAACTGTAATTTCTGATCACTTACTCCTGGTATTGGCCTCCAGTAACCAGGGGAAACGGATCCATCTATATTCTCCATGCTGGAGCATTGTACCCCATTCTCATACATAGAGTGCATCACGTTACCTTGGTAACCACCGGGAGGTTGTGCAGTCTGTCTGGGCGACATTTCGGTGGGATTCTTCCAGAAATTTGCGCCGAGACGGACCGGCATTATGGGCATCACAAACCAGAAACCAATATACCCTCCAGATGCGGCTGCATTAACTCGTCATTTTTAGAGAGTTTAATATTGAACGTTACCATTGTTGATGAATGTATTGTTTGGATTAGAAACCCAGAAAGTACTGGCTTGATCATCGGATTCAAGCAGTGGGTGAACCATAGGAAGGATGCGTGCTCCCCAGTTATGTATGAATTTGTTTCCGTGCTCCCCACCGTCTTCTAAAAAGTAGCAGTGTCCTCTACTGTTGTAAGCGATGTTGTTCTGGAGTGTAACTCCATGGGTCTCTTTACACAGTCAGAATGAGCGTTCATGTCGGTTTCAATATGGAGATCTACTCACCATGTACCACATAACATCTCTGATAACTGTCATGCACCGCATTATCAGACAAGACCACTTTCATGCCCCACATAAACCTGGCCAGATGGAAATGGATGGGGTACTTTCCTATGTTTCCACTCTGTCCCATATTGTACAGCTCCGTGCCAGTGACATTATGGTATCCGAATCTGAGCATCATGTGGCCTCCGATAGATGAGCTGATGGAGCTGTTGTCTCCACGGATCACAATACGCTTGCTCAGTAGTCTGAAATATGTCAGAAGTCACGTGATCATCTTGATTCATCTCAGCAATCAGAATCATCTCGCCTGAGGCCGAGCGTCAAACTCACCCTACTTCAGCCCTCTCATACCCCAGTCCCCAGTGATTGTACAACAGAGATGCATTCAGTGTCACTACGTTTCCACTGATCGCAGCAATGGACCTCACTTCGTGTTGGTCTGGGAAGGGTGACCCCTTCATATTCTGTGCAGGAGTACTGTGGACTTCGCTGAAGTCGGTAGTGGCAATCAAGATGTTGTCCCCCACAACCCATTTGACTGGCTCTTGGAGTGTGAGAGTTTTGGTTCCGGCATAAGCTGTGGCAGAAAGTCTAGTCCAGCTGGGTCCGCTGACGAAACCGTGCATCTGTACGGTACCACCCCACATGGAGACAATTCCTTTGTACCCGACGTTGGTATTGTCATGATAGTCAATACCGAGTGCACCTCCCCAAACAAGAGTGATGATCACCTAGGTATGTAAAGGATTGATCACTCCATTTTGATCATGATGAACATGGACGGACCTTTTGCGTGATGGGGCAGTCCACTGTGCCGATGGTGAGGGTGCCGTTAGGTCCGACGACAATTCCGTGGGTGATGATCTCAAGGGAGGCATCTTGAATGAACAACTTTCCATTCACGGTGATGACCCCGAGTGGGTTCTTTGGGGAGGCACTGATGACATAAGACTGAGAGATGCCGATGGTAACGGAGGCATTGACAGCATCATTTCTGGTACTCCAGTTGATCGTGCCACTTGGAAGAGCAGCAGGGCAGGCTGCGGCCGCCTGTAATGTCAGTATTATTTTTCGTGATGTTTTTCACCAAAGACAGCAATAAGGACAACAGCCACAAGACCAGGAGTGACCTGCTCATGTTTGGCTAGGAGGGAATGGCAACAATCTCTGTAATGTTGTGAGAGAATCTTCATTCGAAATATCCGAGTCAGGCATCAACCGTAAAGACCACGTTTGCTTACCGTAAGATCCCGCTTTATTGGTGAAATAGTAGCACATATTCCAAGTGACATGGATCAAATGCGGTTTTGCCGGTCAGACACGTTCCAGTGTCGTTCCTGCACGGTAGTCCCGTGTACTTGACGTGCAAGGCAGTCACTCTGTTCAAGATGGCATCATTGAAATGTTTTGTTTCTCACTTGATCTGCATCTTCTCTATCTTCTGGATTCCAAGTGAAATGTTTCAAATGGACATTAATATAATTGCTGATATCGACACCACTAAATCGGAGCACAACGCGACAATTTTAGCAGCACTGAAACCATAAGGCCAACTTCGATCTTGCTTGCATCTGAAATGTATTTCATATGGACAACATCAAAATCTCTGATTTTGGTAAAAATCAATGTGTCTCACGGTGATGACGTCGAAAATATTTGGGGTATCAGAGACACAACACAGAGGAGTTAGATGTGGATGGTTCTAAAAATGAGGGGGAGCACAGCATACGTAATGCAATGCAAGTTGAGCGAGTTTTCTGCCGATTTCTGGAGTCGACATTTACGAGGAGAAAACAATGTGTTCCATTTTCTGGTCATCAAAAGAGGAGGCACATCAAGCTGAAGTGAGGCTTAGTTGACTGACTCAGAGTGCAAAAGCGTCCTTTGAGGATGGCTGGGCACGCTGAAGTCCAGATCGCACATGTTCGTCCCTCATCAAAGGACTCACGAATTTGAAGTGACACACAGTACATCTTAACGTGAATCTTAACATGAAACATCACGTTAATTGACGCGCAGGGAACCTCAAATCTGCGAGTGTGCTGATCAAGGAAGGCTAACGGGAGTGTGAAGATTGCAGATTTTGGCGTGTCTCAAAATATTACACCAGTGAGTATTCGAGGAATTTTCTTTGAAGAATCCAACCCTAGTCAGTGGAACATCAACATAATAAATCAGTATAAAAATAGAATGCTAAATTTGATATCGAGAGAGAGATTGGAGATGTTAGAGGCCAGCCCCTATTGGTGTGCCCAGAGTCAGTTTTCTGGATTTTCTGAATTCTTCTCCACTTTTATTTGCCGCGTTAGGAGAAATTCAAAATTTAAATTCTTCAGGATGATCACATCAGATCATTTTTCAAATAAGGTGAATATCTGGCTGTGGGTATCATCGCTTTAGGTGACTTATTTTCATCACAATTCAAAGAAAACTCACTGAATTTTCAAGAAATGGCGGAGCATTACGCCCCGTACAAGAGACTGGAGGACCCGCTGAAAGCACTACTCATGATTCAGAAAAGTCCACCGCCAAAACTCGCAGATGCATACAAATGGAGCTTGAGGATTTAGAAGTATGCAGAGCCACCCAACACATTTGTCACTGGTGCGTGTCTATGTCGTAGATGTCCTTTTGTGTCTGACTGGATCAGGGGAGGCTGTTATAAAGTGAAATGAAAGAGGTTAAATGGGATGGAACAGTGTTTGTGACCAAAATCAAATGGTAATATGATACGATGTTATGTATTGCCGATTAATTTTATATATAGAAAATACAGAATCCCATTTGTTGAGCAACACTTGGACAGAATTGAGGATCTTGTAACTATTTATTGGACGTCCAATTGGATGCTGAGCTTAGGTGACTGACTCAGAGTGCAAAAGAGTCCTTTGAGGATGGCTGGGCACGCTGTTTACGGAAAGCCAAGTTAATCATTCAAGAGGTGTTTGGGGCTCCTGGATTTAGAAGAGTAAATCCAAACAAACTGAGAGTGAGTGAGAATGTCTGCAGATGTTCTATGTCTGATTTGAAACAGGGAAAGAAGAAGTGGAAATTGAATGATACAACAACTCAGAAAATGTCAAACCAGATGGTATATGATGTGATGTTTTATTACCGATTGATTTTATATAGGAATAGAACAATATAGAGATGTATTATTATAGAGATTTTATCGATCTGAAGGATAGAAAGTATATGATAGTATTATTCGTCTGGGGTAGCCTACTCGAATTGTGCGAGTACTATCCTCTATATGTTATGTTTCATGGGCAGCTCACAGGCTACCTTGGCATCGCATCCTTCAGATTGATTAAAATATCAGAAGACAGATATAGAGAAGGTGAGATATACAACATGTCATCTGTTGACAAGTGACAGATTTCATAGACAGAGAGATACAACTGACTCTGGGTGTATAGGTAGGTCCTGTTATGCCATGTGACTCTAATACAGATTTAACATCATTATTGAGGAATTCTGTGCTGTTGTTGGTCCGTAGAGTCTCACATTTTGCCAGTAAGTATCAATCCATTTCTCTCTATATTTTGCAACATCATTCTTATGTTTTAATTTATATGACCATAAATATTTTGTAAAACAATTGATAATATTTAAAATCCAATTATAATTACTATTTTGCGACCACTTCAAGACAAGTCGCGTGGCCACAGCAATATCACTCATGTCAACCAGGTCACAGTACAAGTTGTAGTGGGCGCTTTGTGAGCACAGGCCTTACTTTCTCGCCGCGTGTCATGGACTTGTGAAGCTGGTAAGTGGTTTGCGACTTCAGAAATTTCATAAGGTGCGTTTCTCGCACATCTGCGTACAGAGTCTGTACACGGTGACAAAGCCTGTCACGACCATTACACGTCGTTGACGGAATTTTTGTAGTGTTGCGTCGGCTTCTTGAGCGGCGACAACAGGCTTTTCATATATAATAACTGCTGATCTTTTACAGTGAAATCGCCGTTATAATATGCCACCCATCGTGCCGTCACTATTATAGGTAATTATTTTATCGATTGATTCGCGATTATACATGGTGCTTCAGAAAATATTCTGATGTATATTGGCCGAGAAAATGCTGCTGGTGTAATTCTCATCTCCAAGCTTGTGGCTTCTGGTTGCGCCGCCTGGCAGCGGTAAATCGTATTTTTATTCGACATATGATAACTGAATTATTACTGAAAAATAAATTAAAATATGTTGTAGTTTTCGGCGGCATTCAACGACGATTATGCCTGGTTCGGCAGAAATGTCCCTGTTTCCTCGTTTGCCACAACCTGTAAATCTATCAGCGCGCGTACAACGCCTAAAATCATCAATATATATGTTGTTATTGTATATTATTTTATGATGAAAGTGAGGCTGATCTAAAAATAGCATTGGCTGGCGGAGTTGCAAAATCGTGGAAAAATTTGAAAGAAATTGTGGCGACGCAGTGCCAGGACCAGCCAAAAAATGTTTGCACTGTACCGTGCGCCGAGTCGCCAAAAAAATATAAAATTTAAATTTGAATGACTTCGCTGTGTCAACAAAGAATAATATAAAAAAAACGTCAACAGAACTGTGAAAAATGAAAAAATAACTGTTATGTCCATTTGTGAAATTTACATCATTTGTACAAACAATAGCAAAACACTGATACCGGACACAATCAAGCCCACATGATCAAATTCAACGAGCGACTGTTCGCTTTAGTGACTGTTCGTCCTACAACGAGGTGTCACCGTTGATCTTTGGATCGTTGCAAATTTACATTCGGAGATCTCCCTTCTACAATCCCGTCAAATGCTTGGTTGCGTGCGCATCGGAAAAATTAGTGCTCCATTTTTCCAGATGAGCAGAATACCGTTAACTACCGTAGTACCCTTTCCTCTTTTCTGGCTTCCGTCATCATTCCTTGGAGCAAAAAATTATTTTCTGATCGCGGCAACATGCCCAGAAAGCAAGTGGATGCTGGGATATGTTGTCTTCACGGAAGGATCCGTCGGGGCGCTACTCCTTGTGAGAGAGAACGTCTGCCAGAACATCGTCATTGCAGAGAACATGAACTGAAGAGAAATCGAGACACGCGTCATCTTCTCAAGAAGTCAGGGAGGCTGGACACACTATCGGTCATTCAGCCATTCATCACTCAAGATCTGCAAGCAGAGCCCCTTCTCCTTGACCTGCACCAGCTTGAGAATCTCCTTCTGAGCGAGCAAGTGCAACCAGCAGAAGAGTTTATTGAGCACGGAATCGCGTATTCCGAGGTGGACCAAGGCGAAATTGGCTCTGTATTTTTGCCGTTTGATGAATCACAAGACCTCCATCAAGAGGAGATTCAGGAAATGATTACAGAACAAGATCAGAGCCATCAGACAAACAATAAGAGAAAGATGAGAAATTACCAAAGGAGGCAGAGATTAAAGAGGAGCAAGGCAATTATTGCCAATCTGGTTGGAGAGTGGATATAGCTCTGGTCTATAATTGGACAGCACAGGTGTCCTCCATACCTCAGGAATGTCTATTCATAAACACAAAAAGACACACGACAAAGATCATTCACATCATATTAATATCAGCACATCTCCATCAGAACCACACAGATTGATTTGTCTCGCGTGGTTGTCTTTATATTGGTGTTCCTTCAGGCACAAAAATATCTTGTAAAAAAATCTATTGTAGCGCAGGACTGGTTTGCGATTTCCATTCAATCATTGATTGCCGCAACGATTTATGAAGGTGCAAGAAGTGCCTTCCTGCGGTGGTTCAATGCTGAATAACAATCTGGCCTATTGTGAATAGTTCTGCTTTTAATTTCAAAATTGTATCATCAAAATGTGAAGATAGAGTGATCAACTGAAAACATACAAGGTAATTTAGAATATCTACATGAGGATATCGTTCGAATTGGGGACCAAAAGGATGTGCGACTCGGCCAAAAAATGTAAGTTTCTCTTGTGTGATCATTTAGAGTTGATGCTTTATAGATATAGACGCTCGGTATAGGTATTTTGGTGCAAGTAGATTGCGATTCGAACAAAATGGAAATACCTCTCAAGAAAATGGAAAATGAGATGATGATGAGTTTTAACAACGACCCTTTGCAGGAGTATTTAACATACATACGGGATGCTTTCGTTCGAATTTGGGACAAAATGGTTGGTTCGATTAGCCAAAAAATGTAAGTATTTTTGGTTTCATCATCTTGAAGTTAATAACATAGGTGAAATGTAAAATATAGGAATATTTAGGTGGATGTAGGTTTTGATTTGGACCATATGGGAGGAAGAAAATGCAGAATTACATCATCACCATGAGTGATTAGGGGTCCCAAATAGGTCCATAAAATAGTTAAGTGTGTCTGTATATATATCTACTTTATTCATCTCTGATCTGATTATTAGGTGTGGAGAATTGATGTGATTGGGGAAATCACGCTAATCATGACTTATCATGTCGTGCTAAAACCAAATAAATTCAACATTTTGTTGTTATTTTTATCTATATTTTTGGCACCAAAATTAGGATTCTGAAATCACCATCATCAACAGCAATGGACAATGGTGAGCTTGCCGAAATTGCAAAAAGCGTAGATAGCTTTGTCTAAAATAAACAGGAAGCTGCGCATGAACAACCTAGAGTTAATATTTTATTCTTATTATGAATTTCTCAATTCAGAGATTCTACAACTCCAATACCATGATATTGGGCATAAAATCCAATTCATGATTTTGACTTAAACCATTGGTTTAGGTTTGACCCTAAATTATTGACATCAAACCATGACTATTTTTATCGCTATCGATGTCCTGCACTTGGAGCGCTTGTGTCCACATCTGATAGTCCTCGATGTCCAGTGTGGCGTCCGGCCGTCTTGCCCTCTCCACATAATATTGTAGTGCTGTTCCAATACGTCTGCGTTTGAACCATCCGAGGTTTTCGTCGCTGTGTATGTATTGCCAGTTCTCTTCTCTCACAAACCAATTCTCCTCGTCGGTGACGTCATCATCATTATCTGAGGGGACGTATTCCAAATTATAGTCGAGAGGTTCATCCGTATGTTCCTCTAACCCTCCATCGTTGGATCCAATACTGATTAGGTCATCTTCTGATGACATGTCGACGACATGATCATCATCGCTGGAGGAGACATCAGGAGACTTGTCCACTTTTTCTTCTGGCGTGATGTCGATCGAGTATACTGCTGTCAAAAGTGTCAATATGACAGCCACATCAACCTTGATGACGTCATCTCTCGTTGGCAATATCACTCACCCAACTTTCCCATGATGCTCTCATCCCGCTTCTTCACTGCAGTCTGTCTTATGTGTGACGATAATTATGAATGGGAGAGATAGAATCCTTTTGTATCATCAGGGTTGTACATATAAGCCCCCAAACGGATTTGAATTGGTCGTATTCTTCTTCAAGAGCTTTGCCTCAGTCCATGAATTGAGTGTTTCTGAGAGTGCAGATTTGTAAATTGAGGTCACAGGCTGAGCAGTCATCAGAACAAGAATATTATCTTCACTCACTTGAAATTCTTTGTCTTGGCTTTTTCATCGAGCTATCGTGTACACCGCTTTCTTATATTCTGTGGACTAGCTGGGGTACTTCGATGTGTCGGAACGCGTCGTTTTACAATCGTAATTAATTTGACCTGGTGCGGGCGAACATCGACATCGGTCAAATAAATTATTTCCTATTTTATTTGATCTACTACAATCATCTGCAGCACTGGACAAGAATGTCAATGCTGACGGAGTACGGCAAGATTGGTGGTTCATGTGGAAGCAAATGATTTTTCAACAATCCTAATACAGAACTCAAGTGTTAGCAGTAAGGCTGTCACCACATAAAGAGGCACCATTGAATAAAAGCAGAGTACATCTACATGCAGATTTATCAAGCTTCCTTGATTTGTGAGATACTCTCCACTCTACCATCCTGTGAGAGACATCCCTGTTTCTTGAAACTGGGACGTACCGCAAATTTGGGATGTGCCAGGAATTTGGGATGAAGTGAGTTTTCCATAGTTTTTTTGGGTCATGTGGCGATGTGCTGCATCATGACACCGAGGACATACTAAACCGCATTTTACTTCATCTTGTGCAATAATCCTGCTGCAGAAAACAGCTGGAACCAACTAATCGATCAGATTGCATCTTGCAAAAAAAATTGACGATGAGGTCACGTGACTGAATGATTGCGTTGCAATCATCCAAAAAATGTCGAAATGCTGGGGAAGGCAGTGAGCAAAGAATGCAAACTGTCACAATATCGATCGCAATATGTATGCAATGCAATACTTGGTCACGTGACCAATTTGGGATGAACCAAATTTGCGGGACAAACCGTGAAACTGGGATGAATTCTGAAACTGGGATGACTCTCGATGGTATCTAAGGTGTTGCTTCCAGAAATCTTTTGAAGAGAATGTCATTATCAACGGAAACTCGCGTTTCTCTCAGAACTGTTCTATTCAGCCTTTTTTAGGAAGGCTGGAAATCCAAAACAAATCCCTCTTGAAAACGCTTGTCTTAATAATGATTTCACCAGCCTCTTTGAACTCAACCTTTCACCTTCATCTTCCACTTGCGTGTAAGTTCATTCGATATTGCAGGTGTAGGTGATGAACATGGTCTTCAACGTGGTCAGACTGACCAAACTTGCAAAAGTGGTTCAGCTTCTCATACTGAACTGAAGAACATTTATTCAAGCATGTGCACGTGACCATGTTTCGAAACATCGACGGACGACTTTTTATTTAGAGTATGTCGTGCCAATTTGAGTGTTCTTTATCATCTCTAATATCTTCGTTTTTCTACAAGAGCACGATCGTTGTGATATCCTGCAATACATAGAATGAGGGCGTGTATGATTCCAGGAAACCATCCCAGAATGCATAGAA
>MZNV01000812.1:0-28295 GCA_002081555.1 Protostelium mycophagum | reverse complement strand
ACAACATCTCTGACAGAAGCAGAGCTGCCTCTGTACAAATATTGGGATTGGAAATAGCGGTTAAAGCGTTTTAAGTTTTGTCAGAGCACCACAGGATTATCTAACAGTTTGCATGTTGACAACCAGCACAATTGAGAATAAGATGATAGTTTTCTATCTTTATAATATCAAATTTCAGGTTCTGATCTATCTGTGCCTTTCAACTTTGCTTTTTGCAGTCAACATCTTCACTATCTTGGGGTGTCCATTCTTTGTCGCCCATCTTAATGCATACTCCCGGTCATCTGATGGATCTACTCTGCTGTCTGCAAGTAATATCTCCACAACCTCTGTATGTCCATTTGCTGATGCCCATCTTATTGGATAATTCTGGTCAACTGATGGATCTACTCTGCCATCTGCAAGTAACATCTTCACAATCTTTGAATGTCCATAGTATGATGCACATCTTATTGGATAGTTTTGAATGACAGATGGATCTACTCTGTTATCCTGTAATAATATCCTCGCTATCTCTGTGTAGCCTTTTTCTGATGCTACTCTGATCGGTTCATCACTATAACCTGATGGATCTACTCTACTGTCTGCAAGTAATATCTTCACTATCTCTGTATACCCTCTGTTTGTTGCTGCAACATGATGTGGATCCAACTACAAACAACAATATTGCGATAAGAACAGCTTCAGAGAATGGAAACACAGAGATAGTGAGAATGTTACTTGCAGATGGTAGGGTAGATCCATCAGATGATCAAAACTATGCAATACGAAGGGCTTCAAAAAATGGATATATAGAGATAGTGAAAATGTTACTGGCAGACAGCAGAGTGGACCCATCACACGATAATAACATGGCAATAAGAGGGGCAACAAACAGAGGGTATACAGAGATAGTGTCTTGTAATGAGGAGGTGCCAGAAAGAAGCCGTCCACTATCATCTTCAGCATAGACAAAACACATTCATCACATACCTATATCCCTCCACTTCTTGCATACCCTTCTGAGATTCACATATGCTGCATCTCGAACAGAATAAGACACACATGATCCTTTTTCATCTGGTGTGTTACAGAGGACCATCTCCAATATCTCTTTTGTCACATCTTGACTGTATGATATGAGTCCATTCATCGTGCCCATTTCAAGCTCGCAGGTTTGGTTTGTTCTGATTTCCTGCGGTGTCATCTGCAATTTGCGGTTGTTATCGCGTTTTGCTGGTGAGAGCTTAGCTGCTTTTCGGTGAAACGTTCTGCTAACCACTGAGCGGTCAACTTTCCATTGTAACACATGATGAAAACACGCGATCAGAGAGTTTTATAACAACTTGTGCTTCTTTAGCAACTTGCTGGTGCTCGCGTTGGGTTTGTAACCGGCTTCCTTCATGTCATTAAAGTATTTCGTCATTGAGTCCACATTATTGTGCAATGAGTAGACCTTGATCAATGCAGCGTAGGTGACGACATCGGGTTGGTAACCATGGGACCTCAACTCCTTGACCCAGTGGAGAGTCTGCTCCACGTCTGAAAGTCCGGCGTAAAGGTTGATGATCGCGTTGTAGGTGAAGTTGGAGGGTTCGACACCTCCCTCCACCATTTTTCTGAACCAGTTTTGGGCCTGGGGTGGTGAGCATCTTGGATGATTCGCTGCCAGTAAACAAATTTGCTTTAGTTTTTAAAGACCGAAACTATTCAGAGAGTTTTTCAAAGGTTGGTGTTGCTAATCATTGATATGAGAAAAAGAATGAGGACATGATGTGAAGACGTCAACACGTACCTCCTTCGCATCGCCCGCTGTGGCAAAATGGTTGATGACGATCGTGTAGAGATAAGCATCTGGCTGAACCTGGTGTGGTCAATCCATGAATTGTATGTGTAATTACTATCTGAATGTTTCTATGAATAGATCCTTCTGCAGCTCTACTGCAGACAAACATTCAACAAATGCAAAATGACATCCTTTTCAATAAAGAAGTGTTTCTGTACATTAGAAAATGGTCACCTCGTTGTGTGCCATCTCTGACCACCAGAATAACATCTGAGGTGTGTCGGGCATGAGCGAGAAATGCCTGATGATATGTGTGTAGACGATCAGATCCAGTTTCAATCCGTCTTTGCGCATAGCTTGCACATAATGCAACATGTTCTTTGTGTCCTGAATAAATCAGACGTTAAAAAACTCCACGAATTTCCACGAGGAAAACCTACTCTTTCAACGGCAAAACAACCAATGACCATATCATAAACAGTATTGGGAGGTGTAGAGATCTTTTTCATCTCGTCAAACCAGAATACCATCTGCTGTCTATGATCTGGGACGTCTGTCGACCTTGCAAAGTGGTTGATCAAGGTGGCATAAGTGTCTAAAGTGACACCATCCTCTCTGATGTTTTTTATGACTGAGTCAGACATTGGTTGTAAGGGTGTAGCCACAGCAGCGCTCATTTCAACTGCTCATATCACTAACCATTCTCCAAAGACTTGACTTCCATTTCAATCCATACTCACGTATAATCAATTTATGTTCGTAAACGTATGACGTCAAGTCGTATGAAGGTGTGGAAAAATAACCAAAAATACACAACAATGTCAAATCTATCTACAACGAATCAATTTGAGCGAAAATCCGCATTGAAAACCGCAGGTGTCTCTACACGAAATTTCACATCAAAATGAAGAGATGGCCCGTGTTGATGACAAAAAGATCAGCCACCACACACGCACACGAACCAACTCCCTCTTAACTACGAAACAACAATGCAGAAAATCAAGTCCGTCTTCCACCGCGACACCGTCGCTCACCCCGAGACCAACACCAACGTCAATGGACGTGATATGGCTCATGTAGGAAAGACCGGTGTCCCCATCGATCCTCTTCCCCAGAACTTGACTGGAACTGTTCTCCAAAACGGACAGTCCAGCATGGCCACCGCCACCTCTTCATCTAACGGAATCATCGATGACAACCTCACCCTGCCCCAATACATGCAATCCACTCACCACAAGGTTCGTATTCCATCCTCATTTTTTTTTCGGTTCTAAGATCAACAACAGGTCTCTAAAAAGGCTTTGGCTGCCCGCCCAGTCCCCGCTGCCAGCGTTACCCAGCAGAGCACTCATTTCCCCAGCGACTTCCCTGGCGCTCTTGAGCGTGACCCCATGACCGGAGGTCTTTCTCTGGCCAATGTACAGCCCGTAACCACCAGCACAACCACCACCTCCGCTGCCTACTCTGAGGGAGCCAAGATCGTCCAAAACGTTGATCACAGACTCAGCGGACACGTTGCACCTGCAACCACCCAGACTCTATAAATCTGACAATATACCGTTAATTTAAATGACTGTCTCTTCTTGTATGTCAGCATGTTTTATCGTGTTTGTGTTCCTGTCTTGTCAGATGGAAACTACTTTTTTAGTAGAAAAAATACAACAAAAACCAAACCAGCGGATAAAGAGGAAGGCCATCCTCTAAGCTGGGTCTCGAAGGCGCCTATACGATCCAGATTGGACTGTGAGACCGACACAAAGTCAGGGTGGATCAACATGGGTGATACCCATTTGGTGAGTTAGAATCACCACAATCAAGTCTTTCATCAAGGCGGAAACCTCTGTCGCTGAGAACTTCTTACCAATCCAGATTAACATCTATTCAAAACACGATCTCGATGAACCACTAGGATATGTGGAGGTAGAATCTCTCGATGTGACGGTAAGTCTCCATGTCTGTTATATGGTGCATAGACAATTATGATACCCTGGAAGCAAACACTTACCTTCCTATCCAGCTTGATCAAATCAGAAGATTGATGGAAGAGGAATTAGAGGGTCTCCCTTCTAATTGGCGTTTCCTACTTCTTAATGAAGATAAGACAGTCCGTATGTCAACAGCACAAGAGCCTAAAAAGACGGCGGACTCCGTTTTAAAGGCTTTTGGTCGTCGAGGACTTCTCATATCACCGACTGTACAAAATAACACTTCCGTATCGACCACATCCCCAATGGATAGTGAGAAAGAAAATAATCTGAGCCCGGCATTGAAGAATAGCATCAAAATAGGCGCTAGAGGTTCGATTTTGCATGTTCCCGAAGCGACAAAACAAGCCAGAAGCTTTTGGAGAAAATTGGAAAGTGGTATGTCCATATCAAATGATTTCAGCTCAATGATGATGATTACAGAAGGTGCCGCCGAGAATGAAAATCCAGAGGACAAGATGAGGCTACAAATAGCCCTTGGCGTGGCAGATGGCCAAGCGGTGAGGCTGTTTTCCCGCCAAAAAGTGTTTTAACTCGTTGTAGATCACGGCAAAACTCCCAGCAGATTGGAATGATTTGGATAAATCGGGGTCGCAAGGCTCTGACAACGGCAGCTTCTTTCTGCCTACCACTGTGGGGAAGTAAGTGTCGAGAAGCACATAACAAATGTCTCCCGTTTATTTTTAGACTGCACATCACCATGGTTAAGCTTGTAGAAGTAGGTGCTGCTGTGCAGCTTCCCAAGTTTCGGGAATGTCAGAAAATTGAATTTCCACGATTTTATTTGGTTTCGTCAAGCCACAATGAGTTTCTCGCGTTGTAGATGGTATCAATATTGTACAGATCCCGACTGAGTACAAAGATGACCAGTGACCCCTTCCCCAGCGACGAAGACTCTGAGACAGAAAACAAGTCCGAGACCCAGTCCGAGAAATCCGAAGCGCAGTTGGAAAAGTCCGAATCTCAGTCCGAAAAATTCGAGGTGCAGTCCGAAAAGTCCGAAACGCAGTCGGAGAAATTGGAAGAATTATCCGACAAGGAAGAGATGGTGAAGACGAGAATTAAACCCCTAAGCACCCGAATCGCAAATATAGATATGACGTCATCGATCGATCTCCCCAGCACCATAGATCTGGGTGAGAATCTCATCATCTACAACGAGACATTTTTTGACCGTTGTAGATTCTTTACCCCCACGTAATCCGATGAAGTTAAGATCGTTTACAATCGACCAGTTGGGAGTGATAGACCACCATTTGGCCAACAGACCCGCACCCCTCATCCTCTTGAACAGAAATATCCTTCAGCCCGAACATGTACAGCTGGAGGGGTCTACCCCCGAAGTGAATATACAGGTGGGAAATCTCGGCGAAATTTCGGTGAATAATTTATCCGGTAGGAGGAACTCGTCAGCCGGTTTCCGAATATCTCAACTATGCAACCTGGAAGGAAATCATTCATCACGATCACAAGGAAATCTTCGCTTGTCGAGATGGACGACATTTCGTGGAGAACAGAAGGTGGGATATCTCGATAAGACATCATGTGTTGGGTCATGACGTTATGATGACGTGTACAAGGTGCGACGAAACATCACAGCGATTTCACTTTGGAGCAACCGGAGAAATACGAATTTTATTACAGAAATAATTTCGCCGATAAGGGTGAGTTGTAGATGTGATTGTAGACACCACAAGTTTACGTCAATAGTTCACATCAATTTTACGGGAGTTCATCATAAACTGGGACCGATTATCGTCTCAATTCTTCGTGCCGGACCCGACGGGGTCATGCCTGCCATCATCAGAACTGATCAAGTGATCATTTTTATTTTTATTTCCATTGAAATATTTTATTTCAATTTAAATTTTTTTTCGAAATTTCCAAGACAAAAATCGTTAAAAATGAAGAAAATAATAATAATAAAATAAAAATTGTCAGGGGGACCGTAGAGTGTTTGTAGACTCTGTGCGCAAGGCGAAGGGTAGCAAAGACTATCTAAAGCTGCTGAAGAACTCATTTCCTGACTTGCTGAGCGGAGTGAAGTTCTGTCCCATAACGGATGACGCCCTCGTCCGAGATCTGGTCAATTTCGAAAACACGCAGGTGAGTCACGTTAATTAACATGATCTTCTCGTTAAGAATTATCGGGTTTATTTTTGGGAGATTTTATCTCAAAAGGGAAGAAAATTTGAGATACTGAAAAAACTTCATTGAATAAAATCTCGAAATATCGAGCTAAAACTTCTTTTATTTGATTGAATTTAATAAGTTTAATTTAATTTAATAAATTGAATTTAATTTAATAAATATGCTTTTGCCGATGTTGTACAGATCATCGCGAATGTGAAAGTGGGCATCATTTTTTGTAACGAAGACCAAGTGACAGACGATGACATGTTTGGAAACCGTAAGTATGGTTCATCTACAACGGTCATCTGAACGATTGTAGAGAGGGGATCACCACAGTATGACAAATTGCTGGAATTATTAGGAGACACTGTCACCCTGAAGGGTTGGGACGGGTACAGCGGTGGCCTTGACGTAAAGAGTGAGAGATCTCCCAGAAATTCTTTATTTCCCAGGAAAATTCCGGAGAAAAGATTATTTTCCCGTGAAATTCTGAAAAAAGATGGGAAATCGGAGAAAACTCGGAGAAATCTGAAATGTTGGCAGAGGATTCGACGGGGACACATTCCGTACACACCAAATACAACGGTGTAGAGATAATGTTCCACGTACCGACACTCATCCCTTACACCCCGAACGACCCACAACAAGGTCAGGATTGTACATTCTTGTCGACATTTCATAGTCGTATTTTTAATCCGTTGTAGTTGAACGAAAGAGACACGTGGGAAATGATGTGAGAGATTTCGACGAATATTCAGAAGATTTTCCCAGAAAATTCTGACGTCTGCAGGTCGTAATATTAGTATTTAAACATGGAGACACACCCTTCTCCCCTTCAGTCATCAAATCACAATTTAATCGTGAGTATTTTCTGTCTCGTTGTAGTCTGTCATAAAGATCTGATATCTCACCAAGATGTCTTTGTTGTAGTACAACCAGTCGGGTCTCCCGCAGGCCATGAGCGACAGAGATACAAGTGAGTTTCCCGTGAAATTTCCACAGAATTTCTGACAGTGGACAGGGTCGCGGTGGTCTCAAAGAGGGGGGTCCCGCCATTCGGACCACAAGTCCCTGCCGCCGCATATTTCGAGCACGATTCGCATTTCCGGGACTTTTTGTTGAAAAAAAGTGAAATTTTTATTTTCGAATTTCCCGGTTTTTCTGAAATTTGAATTAAAAACATAGTGCTCAACGGTGAGAGAGCCGCCATGGCTGCGCCCATCTTTGCAAGGAAACTGTTGAAGGCCAGAAGGGATCTATTGCAGAATATGGTCAATACGAGTTATGCCAGTTTAGATGAGAGCCCGAAGATCCGCTCTTCTCTTTCTTACTTTCCTCCCAGGTTTGAAATTCAAAACTGTCTTTTTGGCGGGAAATTTTTTTCTGACAGACACCAGCAAAGAGAAAGAGAGGGGGGTAAATATGCCGGTCACGGTAGTGTGCCGCGACGTTACGGTTAAAACCGCGGTCGATTCATCGGATAATGTACAGAGTCTATTAGACAAATTAACAAA
Organism: Protostelium mycophagum; assembly: GCA_002081555.1. Classification (NCBI taxonomy): domain Eukaryota; phylum Evosea; class Variosea; order Protosteliida; family Protosteliaceae; genus Protostelium; species Protostelium mycophagum. The sequence goes on along the minus strand of MZNV01000812.1, from coordinate 20,898 downwards.
GAAAATGCCAGAGAGTCGCCATGGTTACGGCCTCTGGAGCGGCGACAGGCTCATGGACCCAGAAGCACACCTCAATTATTACCATGATGGGAAGAACCCGGTAAGTCCTCGTGAAAGTTCACGGTAAGGATGACGTGTGATGACGTCATCCAGTTATATTTAGAGATGAGGCCGATGGATTCGAATTTCACTGCTGGCTCCAGTATTGAGCCGAAAAAACGGGGCAAATTTGGCTCTATCGGGAAGGGGAAAAAGTAAGTGAAATTTCTTGGCATTCTGTACATGTCGACAACAAAATTGTCGACAGGACAGACTCGGTTTGCCCCCAATGAACATTCGGTAGAAAAATTGACTTGGGCACCTTACTTTGTATTGTTTTTTAAAAAATGACACGACCTTGACATTGCACCTCCGTAATAACTTGTTTTATTCTGACATCTTCCCAGGGACATTCCCATCAGCGAGCCGATCTTCGTCCGAACGGGCTCTTCGATGGACCCTCTTGGCCAATCCCCAAAGATGGAGAAGGTAATCACCATCGTGCAGTCTATCTCTTCATCATGACTATACCTTCTTGTGCATTCAATGCGAAATTTCGATGAAATTCACCGAGCGTAATCTTTGTTTGAGGCAGAGCCACAACCAAGAAATATTCGACATTCAAAAAATACATTTTGGCGGGAAATTTGGACTTGCACTCTGCCAACTGTGCCACCGCATTTTGTGCAGAAGCAACCAACCTTTTGACACCAGCAGAGCGAAGAGCTTGTCTCTATCAGGATTGTGAGTACCCATGTGGACTTTACCTTAGACACCCGTGTCTCTTCAAGCACAAAGATGTCCGTGCTCAGGGATAAGTTGCGCGCCAACATTAACTCTTCTGACGACTGCTATTTTTGGCTGAGTGAGTGGATCTACAACGTTGTAGAATGAGAAATGACGATATTTCAGACGGAAAAAAAGTCACGATGGACCGCACCGTTTCGGAATGTCTTGGCAGAGAAGTTGGCAGTTCAAAACAGGTATATAGTATATATTTAATCTTATTACCCATCTACAATTGCATCTACAATACATTACGTTTCTGACCGTTGTAGTTTGTTGTATTTTTCGGACCCAACGCACCCAAAAAGAAATAAAGGATCAAATGATGTAAATCCAGTGTCCCAAAAATTTATTTCGTTGTAGATACATCTCTCTTCTTGTGGTGCTGTGCACTCTTTGCGCTTCTGGTGCTGTGCGCTCTTTGCGTTGCTGATGCTGTGCACTCTTTGCGCTTCTGATGCTGTGCATTGGTCCTCCATCTCAAAACAGTCTGAACAGCTTTTTGGTTGCCTTCTTATTGGTTGGTGGTTGTGTCTGTTTTGATCCGCAGTGGGCAAGAACAAACATCCTCTCTTCTATAGTCAAGTCTGTTGAGAAGTGCACCGGGGTGGCTCTGTGCAGGGCACGTGTTGAAGAGGTCTTCTGGATGTTGTTGCTGTTGAGGGACATTGTTGCTTGCTTTGTTGTCTATTCAATAATGGCAGGGTGGAAGGGCAAATGTGCTTGACAGAATTGTTCCGTGCGGGTCAAATGGCTTTTGAATGAACCACGATAAGGACCGCGAATATCGCGGTAAGATCAAATTAATGCTTTTCCGGCGTGGTTTGAACGGAAATAAAAATAGAAGTCGGTGGGAGAACCTGTCAACTGGGAGTCGTCTTCACGGAAATGTGTTATATCTGGCACTTTCGGCTCCTTCCGCCGTTTCATTCCACAACCAACCTCCGCACGAACTCTATATTTCACTGCAAAGCTCTTTTATTGACGGGAGGACCTGTCTACCCCGAGATATAAGCATTGAAATGAAGTGATCATCCAGATATTCTCAATCAGCCGTGACAGATAGTCTTAACGCGACAGGTGAGCGATGCAGTGGTCCGCCAGATAAAATCAATTGAACTGCCTTGAATTAAACTTGTAGCTTCTCGCTGCGTTTATTGCAGCTTTTGTGTTACGAATTTAACCGCTTTTAAATCGGAGGCTTGCCATTTGGGGTCCAATCAAGCCATGGTCTGCTTCATCCACCAAGACAACACGTACCTCCATGTCCGGCTCTGCATTGGGTGCTCGAGCGTCATCTTTACCGCGTGGAGCTGTAGGTGAAGCTGGTAAGTGGGATGATTTTTTCAAAAAATTCACGACTCGCATTTCCGTTCCAGGGTCAATGTACAATCTTTGCAGCATCGTCGACATCTTCTGCCGCAATCGCGGGTATAATAGAATTGGTCATTGTTTGTTGCAAAAGCATCCACGGTTTCAGACGACTGTCTTGGGTCGAATTTCGCCACCCCGTGCTTTTGTTAACCTTGTTGGTAAGTACATACACTACTATATCACGATGATTTTTGCTGTACATACTCAATTCGCTTAAATCACCTATTTATATTTGTGTTGTAAATATTGTGTACCAAGAGCAAAACTGACCTTAATATAGGGTATGAAAATATATGTGGGGTGGCAAGATCATGGCGGCACCTCAAGGAAATCGTTGTCGCACAGTGCACCAGCTGCGCATGCTTGATTGATCACTGATCAGGCAATAACATGCCAAAAAAATATAAAATTTGTGTTTGAATTAAAATTAAGACAGTTAAAGAGTTATATATTTATTTGCTGTCCTCTGCAAAAAGAGAAGACCACCTTCGTTTTCCCTTTGTTCTTGCACTCAGAGCATGCGCGGTTTTAAGGTTTGCTCGTTCCAAAAACTTGTCTGGTCAAGATCACATCTTCATTATGCCTCCCAAGTTCGGCTCTAACGCCCCAAAATGCCCTCGATGTGGCAAATCTGTATATGCCGCCGAAAAGGCATCCGGCCCAGGTGGTGACTGGCATAAAATGTGTATGTCATGGTAAGAATCACTCAGATCTTCTCATTTAACTGATGAATTAGCATCGACTGCAGAAAGATGGTGGACAGCACCACCATGGCTGAGCATGGTTCGTGGTTTTGATCTTTTTTTGGTTGTTAATTTTTGTCAGATGGAGAGGCTTACTGCAAATCATGCCACGGAAAGAAGTTTGGACCCAAAGGTTTTGGTTTTGCCGGCGGAGGTAAAGAACTGATTTGGATTTGTTCTTGCGAATCTGACACTCTTTCAGGTGCCATGATGCACACCTAACTGAAATGCATTTCGTCAAGATAAAATGGTTCAAAATTGCTTGTTTTGTCTATTTTGTCTTCTTATTCTTGTGTTCTGTGACCTTGTTTGCGTTTGTGATTAGAAAAACACCAAAAAGTATGGAACATGCACCCAGCCACCACTTCCAGGGCAATCTCTCTTGAAACACGAGGATTCCGAAAACTGCCTGAGGACGATTAAATTGGCACACCAAAATGGACGCACCGTAAAGAAATAGTTCATGCTGCTGTTAATGACGGTGGCATTTGTGGTCGTGGTGAGATCCATTGATTTTGTGAAGAAGTTGAGCATCAAAGCGTTTGTTGTCAGCATCAATCCAAAGCAGGCGATGCGAAGGGAAATGATAAACTGAACAAAGTTTGAATTGCTTAACATCACATTATGATCAAAGACTCACAATGTTGATTGTCGGTGTGATGTCAAGCAAAGAAGAGGCCATTCCTTCGATTACAGACGAATCCATCGCCAATTTACCAAATACAGAGGCTAATGAGGCACACATTCCTCCCAGCACTGCATACTTATTCCCCTGTCTGGTGTCTGACATCGATCGCGTTCTGCGATTTTGAAATAGTTTTGGCTGGTTGTAAATTCAATTTTCAAAATAACAGAATTGGCGGCAGAGCCACTCACTTTTTGGTCATTCGTGGAACAATTTCTAAGATTATAGCAAAGAGAAAGTATGTTATGAACGAACAGTTCTAATATAGTGCTAGTTTATATATAGATTGGTCTCACACAGAGAGATGCTAAATCAGGCTGGCTGTTTTTTGTGAATTGAAGATAAAACCAAAATTATAATTTTTCTGTTTTTCTATTTAATGATGTTGTGTGGATGAAAAATCTATATGGCGGTCCCAAGCTGAGATGCTAGATTAAATCCACTTACATACGTTATCTCGGCGTTAGTGTGATAAACACCGCACGAATTTAAGAGGATCTGAAAATGGGTTATGTTGTGATTGGAGTGATCAGATCGTCACACCACCACATCCTATAAAATGAAATTTTTATGAGTATCTCAACAACTCAACTCCCTCTCAGCCCTCAAAATGTACAAACAAAGTTGCGAGCAAAATTTCGTTTTCCCTCAAGTCTATCGTGTCAATCAATCGTCGACCCGACGTTTTTGAAATTTTTCAAAGAAAACAAATTTTTTAAAATTTCTGGTTTGACCGTTGGATGCAGCTTCATGTGATGTCAACAATCATATACAAACATCAAAATGAGTAACCACCGACAAGTTCCCTTGGACGATTATTTAGAGGATGAGTACGAAGAAGACGACAGAGCTGTAGAATTAGACCTCCCGCACAGATCAAAGAGGGAGGAGTTTAAGAAGATACTCAGAAAGAATCTTCGGATGGGTGAGTTCTCGCACTTTCTGATCTTGCTTAGCTAAGAGCTTGCTTACATTTATAGTAATTACTTCATCTGTGCTCCTCATTCTTGGTGTTGTGTTCATCATTTTGGGGATAGTCGAGCTTTCAGAAGGACACAGCGAACACGGACGAACCATAGCTCTTCTTGTTGTTGGTTTCATCTGCATTTTGCCTGGAGGTTTGTTAGAGAAAATACTGCCGAAAATGAGAGAAGACTGATTGATGCAAGGTTACTCCGTATGGATGTTATATCAGGCATATCATAACCCTAATTATCAGATCACCTCTTACGAAATTTGAAGATCAACTCCAAAACTCAACTTTGAATTGGATCATCTCGGCGCCTCTTTATTATTTTATAGCACTGCGAACGTACCGAATAAACGATACAGTCTCTTGATGTGGAATGTCAATCTCAAGCTTGGAATCATCTAATCATCTCTACACGTTCGTCGGTCTGTACACAGACTCTGATCTCTCGAAAGCCCTCAATCTCCTGTTTGGATCAGAGGTCTTTGGCCTCTGGCTTGTAGGAGGCCTTGTCGGATTTTGTCCTTCTTGTTTGATTATAGTGTCTTGTCTGGTGCTGTTGTACTCTGGATTCTGTGGCTCTGGTGGTAATGAACTTATCATTGGCGGTGGTGTGGGTGGGCGGGGGGACAAGGCGGGGACTTCCGGGGGGGTCGTCTGAAGGTTTGGAATCTGAAGGAAATTTAACGGACTTTTCACTCATGTACATGATCACCTGCGAGGTGGTGTCGACGGATAAGGCCGATTTAGATGGTCCGATTTTAGTCCTCTTCTTTCTCTGGTGGTTATGGTGAGCCAAGGTCTGCATCGCAAAGCTAGACGGCGTGACGACCTCTTCTGCACTCTCAACACGGTGCAACTTTTCTGCTCGATCTGAGAGTGATTGATATGCTGATGCCAAGGGTGAAACGTTGGGTAGTGTCGAAGAATCGCCCTCTGATTGCAGACGAGTCAAGAGAAAGAAGGTTTTCAAAGGCAGTTTCTTCGTTGAACCAGTCCTCGCCTTTTTATGGCTGGGCTGGAAGATGTAGGAACTGTCTTGTTGTACACGTAGCACCGTGCTTTCGGTGACGTGGATGCGATTGGATTCGCCCAGGGATTCAGCCTGTGACGCAACTATAATGGCCTCTCCAAGCACTTCATACGCAAACCCTGCAAGTGTTAATTCGGTCGCGCATTTTACAAAAACCCACGTTTCACCCCGATGATTCCAGCAACGCAAGGACCTGTGTGGACACCTATTCTGATGCTGAGACCAGTGTGGTGAATCTCATTAAAACCTCTGACGACTTCCAGCATCTCAGTCGCAAAGTTTAAGATCTTTATAGCGTGGTCATCAGATCTGATGGGAAGGCCTCCTGCCACTGCGAGATGTCAAATTGACGTATTTGACATTATTCACCTATGAATGCGTCTCCGACCGTTTTTAATTTCTCTAAACCAAACCGGCTGGTGAGTGCGTCGAACTGGCAAAACAAGTCTGAAAGCACGCTCACCACCTCACTTGCGGTATTGTTGGAACAAAAATTTGTGAATCCCACGATATCCGCACACAATACCGTGACATCGGAGAATTCTTCTGGGTCAGCCCTTCCGGAGATCTTTATGGCATCAATGAAACTCTCGTGCTGGAATCTCACCTTGAGGGATTGGATCACCGAAAGAGGGAGGATGTTTTGCAGTAATTGTTCAGATCTTTCTTTCTCCAGCTGGGTTAGTTCTTGTCCTTGCTCGAGTTGGGTGTTGAAATGCGACGAGATTCGGGATATAAACTCTGAAATGTAACATGAAGTCGTAAAGACGACGATCAGCACGAAAAATAATATGGTGCCGCTGACGTTATCTTCCTGCTGGAAATTGCAGCAGGTTGGAACATTGTTGAGAATTTTGAACATTGCATAGACCCCAATAGCATAACATAAGGCAAAAAGAAATCTTTCGGGGTCAGTGGAGAAACGAGGTGCATATTTTGATGTTACCTGAGTTGACTGATGAGGAAAGCGAATAGCAAAGTGGCTCCACAAGACCAATAGATATATTGAGATACCAAGCATCCACCTGAAATGTTAAAGAAGCCGAGCAATCACTTTCCACTCACTGACAATCGCATGCACAGTCTCCGGCATGCAGATGAGCACTGCGATGATTTGATTGTACGACCCCCAAATGTGAGGCTTGAACTTGATGATGAGAAATAAACCGATGTAGCAGAGTAGACCGATGATTTTGATTACGAAGAAGGTTGCTTTCGCCTGGGCTGACTTATTAATCACAAAGACGTACCACTCAAACGGTGTCTGTATGATGTAATTGAGAAAAATCAGAATAACAGCGCCAAGGAAGGGGATTCTGTGAGACGTCACAAATGTCATTTTGACACATACATCAATTTATATCTTGCCTGACGGTTTGAGCGTGTTTCTGACAGTAAATGCTCTCTCCCTCTTTGAACCGCAGGGTGATCAGGTTGATGTGCTTACTCCATGCTCTGTAGAAATCCACCAAACTATTATTCGTCCAATTTGTAAGGCTACCTGAATTCCACCACGATAATGTCTGAACGAAATTAAGCAATGCAAGCAAATGCTTTGAAATACCAATCGGGGAGCAATTTTTGGAGAGTAACGGCCTTTAGACGGCTCTGCAGCTCCAAACTTCACGCTTGGTCGGTTGCTTCCGGATTTATTTCCGTTCCCGTTTAAGAAATATGTCTTCATAGAACCTTTGCCCTTTATGTCGATAGGATCTGTGATGTTAAACTAAAAGATGTGATAATAATATAATAATATAACTCACCTCGCTTTTCAAATTCAAATTTAGATGCTAACACTTTATGTACATTTTCGGATACAGTGATTCGTCCTGTGATAATCAATTCATGTCGATTGAATTATATGACTCACCTTTTTCACTGTTTGATTCCATCCTGCTAGCTACATTACAGGTGTCTCCCCATAAGTCATACACCATCTTCAGATTCCCGATGACTCCAGCTACCACTGGACCACTAAAGGACATAAATAATGAGAAGACCATCTTTCGTTCAGAGTCAAAAGACAAGAATGGACAAAAGCGGTCACTCACGAATGTATGCCAATTCTCACAGAAAGATTCTTCCTTCTATTTTTGTTGTACTCTTTTACTATATCTACCATCTCCAACGCATATTTCGCCACACACTCACTATGTTCTTCTCTGAATGCGGGAACTCCACATACAGCCTAAGGATTTCAGCTTCGCATTACTACGAATTTTACCATGTAGGTGGAGCCAATTGTCTTCACTTTCTCGACCCCATAAATCGCAATTTTTGCGTCGAAGGCGGAAAAGATCTCATGGATCACATTGAACGCTTCTACGGGCTTAGAGATCAGTTCTGTTTTCGTTTTCTCTTGACCAGTAGGAGTAGACAGTCCGGTGATGAGATGCGCGCTGTGTCCGGTGATGAGGTGCGCGCTGTGTCCAAGCCGTGATGTAACCATGGGAACTGAATTGGCTGTTGACGTCAGCAAGAGAAAACAAAATAAAACAACCTGACGAAGGCCGTGAATCGTTTTCCTCTGTGATTTTGGCGAATAAGATGGTGCAGGAGTTATGTTGATCGGCCACAGTCTCCCTATAACGATTAATGTCCTCTTCTACTGAAAATTTCACCTTGCTTTCACCCTTCTTGCAATAGGCTCGGGCATGATATTTAAAAGCAATTGATCAGACAGCTCCCGCTCCCTTCTTTGGGATTCGTATTCCTTCTCCACAGCGAGGCGTATGAGATGCGCTTTCCTCGAAAAATAGTCGAAAAGGTAGCAGAAATATAGCAGGTACGGAACCTGAAATACCAAGGTTCGTTGTAGAAATATAGTGAATGCCATGGAAGGGTTTAAGCAGCATAGCGTGATGATTGCGAGTAACGTGACTCCTAGGGCGTACAGTGGATTGATGTTGAGATACAAAAAGGCAAAAACTATTGGCCAACTGATGGAATGGTACATCAAAGAACTGAATCCATGAACAGCCAGACGGCCTGTTTGGATTATGATGAGGATTTGAAACAAAAACACTCACCGCTTGTGAGGCATGAAGCTGACCAGATACACACGAATACCAGATTGGTATACTTTCGGTAAGGCTCCGCAGATTGAATAAATAATAGCACAAATAAAAACAGTAAAATTGGCAGATAGACTCCATATCGTGCCGCTGCTAGAGGACCGATATCATCCCTAGAGTATAGAAATTCTGCGATGCCATATAAAAGGTGTAAAGTGAGACAAACTCGTAGAATTCAGCCTCTAAAAAAAGAATGAAAACTTACCTGAAAACATGATTTTTTCTACTGTTGCGAGATTATTTTGTTTCAGGCGTTGATATGTTTTGTCCAGTTCTGGATCCAGAAATTTCATGGTGAAAATGTTGAATGGCTCAATGTCCCACGTGACGTGCCACCATCTCTTTGGCGGCAATTTCGGCTTCTGGGGGATCTTTGGAGCGACAATAACACTGAGGACTTTGTGGTGTTGTATCTCTTGTGCTCCTCTTTTGCCAAGATTCAACAATAATCCCTTGATCGGTGTCAGAAATTGTCAGCCGTGATACATCATATCGCCTACTCCTGAAATGGCCAGCGTTCCTCTTTCAAACTTCGACCGCCTCACTTCTGGAGGAGGTGCCTCCACATCTCTCACAATGGCTCTGGAAACTGCTCTATGTATCTGCTCTCTCGGTATCTCATCCGCCAAAACCTCAAGCGGGACCACAACATTTGCCATTACCCAATCAGAAAGAGCATGGCACGATGTTCTGGGTGGTTCGAAAATATCCGATGAACAGTTCTATTTTGGGCCTCCGTAAAACAACTTCACAACCTCGTAACATGGGAGATGGACGTCAAGCTTCAGCTCACGTGTATAGCCTCTTGAAGAATTCACTCGGGATAACAGTGGTTTCGAGCAACAACATGACAAAGACGCAGCCCAAGCCACGAGCGGATGAGAGCATTACAGGACTGAGAGATGAAGACGGGCCTTTGTATGGTGCGTGTGATTATCGAATCAGCTCACCTGAAGTATCCAGAGCGTGATCAAATGATTTGGAGCGATGACGCGCCAGGTCTTTATCATCTACGAAATCAAGAAGTGGCCAAAAGTACCATCTTTTCACACTTCGAAACTTTGCGGTTGATTAAGATGAAGATTGATACCATTGATCGAGAGTTTAAAAAATTCAACTCACTATTCGTGTTGTCTATCAGCGTCAATAACCTCAAAACTTTGGAAAACCTCCCAAATTCCCTGCAAATCTTGAATGCCTACGGTAACCAGTGAGTCTCCCGCCATTTCATCACATTCAAATTTTAAATCGTCGCATCGTTTGATAGACTCACCAGGGTTGTAGATTTGGGCCAATGTCATTTTTCCCCAAATCTCATACACCTCGGTGTTGGTTATAATCAGATAATCTCCATGCAAGGCTTCAACGTATCTTCACTCTTGTCTTTAGACATCAGCTTCAACAAACTGAATGACTTACAACACACAATCGGAGTCCTGAAAAATCTGCCAAATCTGAAGCAACTGACAGTGATGGTGAGGATTTCACTGCATGATCTTCATCGTTGATGCTAAAATGAAAGGGTAATCCGTTCTGCATCATCAGAAATTATCGAGCACTTCTTCTCGAGAATCTATCCAACCTCACTATATTGGATGACATACCCATTTCAAAAGAGGAAAGAGCTCTACCAAATCCTAAACCCACTGATCGTGAGTTTTCAACTGTACAGTGATGGGTACTGAACATGACAGCTGCACTACACATCCATGTTGTGAGTATTAGTGAGATTGAGCCCAGTGGAAGTAGAGAATATCACAATCCACATCCACCAATGTCAGTAGATCTAATTTGATATATCTGGTTAAATGCTGTTCTTGTGACGATGAGAATTACTTAGGCTCAGCTTTCCTGTCACTCTTGCCACTATTTGACTTGAACAGGAGGCTATTTCACACAGAAATTCAATTCATGAATTATAACACTGAGATAAGACATAAAAGTGAGTACTTCGTGTCTTGGCGACCTTCACCAACAATCATCGACCTCTTGACCGAAATCAACCTGAAAGACATCGACCCGAATCTGCAAGAGTCACTGCGAGGTTCGTTCTTCTCCATCACGACGCTGACGTGACAGATGTCAAAGTGACACTTTGGGAAACACGACTGAAAGAAGCTTTGCGACCTCCTGAGCCCAAGACAAAGCCAGTAAATCCCAAAGAGAGGATCACTTCGACACCGACAAAAGACAAACTGCCAGTTAAAAAAGCAGTGCCTACTGAGAGATTTGTACCGACGAGCTCGATGCAAAGGTTGAGGGAGGAGTATTTCCCCATCAAAAGAAATGCGGCACAAATGAAGCAGGCTGAGGAGCTGAAAAGTAAGATGTTTGGAATTTTTTTGTGGACGCATTTTTACATCGAAAACAATTCAAAATCTTGGTTTCATCTAAAATCTGAAATAATTAGACGGCTTGGCTGCAGCGACTGAGGAGAGTGTGGAGCCACCAGAAGTGATCGCCTCCGCCATCATCGACATCTCTAAAATAATGAACGGAACAAATGTAAATGTTACCATATGTGATTGAATTTAACATCTTTAGATTGTCGAGATCACAGTGCCTTTCCAGTTCAGAGAGGTTGTGGAGACGCCGAAAGAGGTGTCAGATGAGGAATCCACAGCACCAGCAATACCACCGCTAAACGTGAAAGTGAAAGCTATTTTGAATATACCTCCCTTCACTTGATTGCACAACAAGTCTCCTCACTTTGTTTCTTTAATTGAAATAATCTTTTAATTTGTTTTTTGGGAAGTTGTAGAGGGAGGTCACGTGATCACTTACTGTCTGATGTGATCTCGCTATGATTTTTCACGATGTCCAATTCTTGCAAACTTTACGTGAAGCAATTGGAGGATTGCATCAAAGCGAGCAAATGCTATAATTCTGGGAGAACATTTGGTGAATGTTTGAGGGAGAGAGACATCGACCAGGTCGATGAAGATTGCCAGAAAGCGAGGAAGATTTTGGACATATGTAAATACAATCAAGTAAGAGTCTATCATTTCCTGGATAAATTCTGATGTGGCACAGTTCAACATGAGAAAGAGATTCAAAGGCAATTTGTGGGATCCATACAGAAAACCAGAAGATGAAGAGCCAAATTGATACAGAACCACTCGTTTTACTTCGATCGATGTTCTATCTTTATTTCTACTCTTTTTATACACAAAATTCATCCCAACCTCTTGAACGCGTTCACACTGACGTGTCTCTTCAGCACTGGCATGGGCGTTGGTGCTCTCTCTGCAAAAGCCGTCTTGTGTTTGTTGGCAGCTGGGGCGCCTCTCACAGTGGCGGGGAGTGCAATGTCATCCTTCTCTTCATTCTCTTGACTAATGGACAAACGGGGCAGAGCACCGTCTGACTCGCTGAAGATGTTCAATTTCAAAATTCAAATCTACAAAAAGAGCGGCAAACTTACACACTCCGCAGTTTGGGGGATGTCTTTTGGCCTGAATTTGGGCGATTTTGAGAGGTCGCAAAAGAGGGAGGACAGGACTTTCTCATCTCGCTCAAAAACAGTTGTCCTTGTTCTCTGGACTTCTTCTGGTGTATTGGGACTGCGCTCTCTCTATGCTCTAAGCCATATTTCTGTTCCATTTCGAGGATGATCTCAGAGTGGATCTGATGGATGGAGCTGCTCAGCCTGTACATGTCAGAATGACACTGTCTCAATTTGAGCAATCAGCTCACTCTTGTACTCTGACTTTGAAAAGGGATCGCACTCTCGCGAGGTTCGTCTTTTTATCAAATACAGCCTTCTCATTCAGCTCTGCAAACCGTCAGACCTCCTCATTGTGCTCTTCTCACCTTCGAGCTTCTTTTCCATGTTCTGAAATATTTTGTATTTGATGTCATGAACTCTTTTGTACAAGTCTCTTCGCATGGAGTCGTTCATCTCTTTCGAGAACCGCTTGTCATCTTTCACCTCCAGATTGATTCTGTCCAGAATCAAGTCATCGACACTCGGTTCATTATTGATGATCTTGGCTCTTGTCTGCCTCTCCATCCACTTGCATTGTTCATCTGTCATCAAAATGCTCGGTGTCTCGATGTCATCGCTTTGGCCCATGAACTCTGATATCTGATGAAGATCACCTTCTTCTGTTGATGAGCAAGGCTCACCTCCCACGTCTTCTCTTTCAGTTCGGATATGTCTCGTCTTTGAGCTGCTGTGGATCTCGCCAAATCCATGGACCGTGATGCCAACCTATGACGGTTACATCTGTCCAACATAAAGCTCTTAAAATCATCACCTCGGGAGAATCTCTTCTGCCTCTAAGCTTCTCTGTGAATTAGCCATCTTCCATGTATCAAACTGGTCTATCACATCACTGTAGTTTAAGAGGAAGAGAGGTCCGTCTAGATCGCGATGCATTGCATTCAATTTTGAAAAATTGTCTTTTATCTGTAAGTGTGCTTGTCCACCTTAAATTCAGGCGGTGTCCCGATTTATTCCCGGCACCACAGCCAAGATTTGGACGCGAGGCAGTCAGTTGGCCTGCTGGCAGCCTCCAAAACCATGAAGAGGCTGAACCAAGTGTTCAGAGGTCGCTTGTGTTTTGATAGTTTCAGAACAAAGAGGTGAGAGAAGCTCCATCATTCTGAAATAAAACATGCGCGTTTTTATGTGCTCCTCTTAAGGTGAACAAATTGGACTTTGACAAAACCGGAACAACTCTTTCACATTTGTTTTATTATCCCACTTTTAGTTTATACGGGAGGGGGGGAGGGGGATCTCTTCTTGGGAGAGGGAGATCTTCTCTTGGGAGAGGGAGATCTACAACGAGTCAGTTTTTTTCTGTTGTACAAGAAAATACCTTCTGGGGGAGGGAGATCTTCCTCTGGCGGGGGGAGAATCGGATGCCCTCTTGGGAGAAGGGGATCTACAACGAGTCAGTTTTTGATTCTACATGAGAAAGTGATGAAAAAAAGTACCTGCGAGAAGGAGATCTTCCTCTGGCAGGAGATCTGGATCTTCTGGGAGATCTAGATTGTCTACAACGAGTCAACGGACAAGTAAAATGAAGTGAATTTCTCACCTTCTGGGGGGAGGAGATCTGGATCTACGGCGTGGAGATCTGAAGAGTATGAGCTTTACATGATGAAAATGATCATGCTGACCTGCTTCTAGATCTTCTGGGCGATCTGCTTCTGGATCTGCCGTAGGGCTGGTGTCTCATTCCTCTTCTTCCTCCTCTGCCCAGTGTTAATGAGAGAAATAAAGAGGACTAATCACCTGTCACTGCAATCTCTGGCAAGGTGACCGGGGGCTCCACAGTTGAAACAACGGTCTCTGTTAGAGAGGGTCAATGACAATAGTCCAAAAGAAGTGCCCAGACAAAGCCCAGAGGGAGGTGCCACCAACGTCCGGTCTTGAGCCTCACGCCAGATCGACCAGACCCATGGTCCCATAGACAAAACCAGAATGCCCCAAACCGCGAGTCGCGCCATCGCCCGTGCCTCACGTCCATTTTGTTTTAAAGGTTGTCTTCACAGCTACACCACGACACCACATAAACGCCAAAGATCTCCAGAAAAATGCCTCGAGAGGGACTCAAATGGGATGGGGATGACTGACCTTCCATCAGAATCTGGGCACTCTCTGGCCCAATGTCCTGGCTTGCCACAGTTGTAGCACCGTCCGGAGGGTTCCTCTCCTTCTCTTGGGGCTCCTCTATCTCCTCCTCTATCGCCTCCTCTGTCTCCTCCTCTGTCTCCTCCTCTTTCACCGCGTCTCTCGCTTCCTCTTGCTCTTTCAACAATGAGACGGCTTCCATCAAAAGTTCTTCCGTTCATCTCGCGGACGGCCTCATCGGCGTCTCTGCTATCGGAGTATTCCTTAAGAATGTGAGGGCCTGATTAACTGACTCGAAAAACTCACGATGAAGGCGAAGCCGCTCTTCATATCGAGACGTGTGATACGTCCAAAACGACCAAACTCATCGTCTAAGTCTCTTTCTCTGGTTCTTGAAGAAAGGCGTCCAATGTAAAGTCGTGATACCTCCATATCTTCGATGCAAAATCTGGAGATTGATGAACTTGGTTTGGGTGTAGAATTTTTCAGACATTTTTCTCAATGCAGCCGCCCGCCAAAACAGGTTTATTTGAAATTCTGACGGCTTGGAATTCAGCTGGGCTGTACAGCCTGAACCTGAGTTTGGATTACTTTGGACAACAGCTCCATCTTCTCTTGAATTCTTTCAGAGGTGTAATCTTCGGCCAGGAAGACCATCCAGCTGTGTTCGATCATTGAAGAGAACCAAAAACGATGACTCACTCGAGAACCTCTTGGGTGTCGTTGCAAGGCACAATTCTCACTTTAGAAGAGGCCCTGTGTTGTGAGAAGATCATTAAAAGTTGGATCATGCGACCGACCCTTTCTGGACAATGCAAACATCTTGGCGTCGATCTCCATTCAGAACTATAAAGATGTAGCCGAACCGAAAATTGGTGGACATTTTCTCTGTCCTCTTTCTGCATGAAGAGATCCAATCTGGTGTGTTTCCATCAAACATCGAAACGGCAAGGCCTGCTGCTGGAAATAAATAATCGCAGTTACATTCCTTGGCCACTGTCCATCTTTTCAGAAGCTGTCATGACGTGTGAGAATGACACCTCACCTCTAATTTTGTTCATCTGAGCCAGCTTGAGTGTGACGGGATCATGTTGGACACGAGAATGGACAACTAAAACAGGGACAGGCAAGGGTCTGACCTCTGTGGCCTTAGGCTTGAAAGCGAAGGGGCTTGGCTTCATCTTTGTGACGGATGTTCTGAAATAAAAATTAAATTAAATATTGCCCAGAACCTTTTTGACAATTTTTGATTCATGCCTCTTTAAAGCAGCCTGTAAAGATTAAAATAATCTGATCATTAAAAGGACAGGCAGAAATCGTCAATTCAATGTTGTATTCCTCGATTCAATTCTCATCTCAAAAGTTTTCTCAGTTCTTTACAGGTGCCAAGATGACGACGAAGAAGAGCCCCACAAAGATGAAGACGAAAGATCCAAACACCAGTTGATCCAGGCTGCTGACATACCACACTCGTCCGTCAAATATGCTCGCCAAGACCCACCAAAAGAAGATGACGGTCGCTGTGATGAAGAAGAGTGACCGGCCGGAAGGCATGTCTTTCGGATCGCGTCAAATTGTTCTGAAGTCCGCGAAAGATTGGATCAGATCACCAAGATCACAT
Source organism: Protostelium mycophagum (assembly GCA_002081555.1). Classification (NCBI taxonomy): domain Eukaryota; phylum Evosea; class Variosea; order Protosteliida; family Protosteliaceae; genus Protostelium; species Protostelium mycophagum. The sequence continues at coordinate 4,992 of MZNV01000812.1, read as the reverse complement.
CAATCATGATAACCCGCTTGTCCCGCTTCAATGCTGGGCGACTTTCAAAAGGGCAAACACCTACAATTGTGAGACCAGCTCTTGCCGTTATACGAGCCGCTCCAATCTCAATACATAATTCCAGACACTTTAGTGGCACAATCTTTCACGAAAAACCAAGACTATATGGTCAACCACTCCCCTTCACACATCCCCATCTTTTTCAAAGTGATGACAAGACTGAAAGTATGATCATCAACCTTAGAAATATTGATCTGATCAGTCATGCCTGGTGTCACTAAAGAAGAATTCAAAGTGAGAAGAGAGAATTTTATGAGGACACTCGACGACAACAGAGACGTCCAAATATTTGCGATCATTCCCTCGGCTCCTCTAAAAATGATGAGCAATGACATTCCGTGAGATGATCTCATTTCATTTCACTTGGGCTTCCAAGCTAATTTACTTAGATACCCCTTCCACCAAAATACAGACTTCCTCTATCTCACTGGATTCAATGAACCAGACAGTGTCCTTCTTTTAGAGAGGAAACGTGGCGGTAAGATCATCTCCAAATTATTTGTGCCAAAGCGAGATCCCAACAGGTGAATGATTTTTCAAAAATAATTCTAAATCAAAGAAGAGAATTATGGGATGGTCCAAGGACTGGCACAGACGGCGCGACCAGAATTTTTGGTGTAGACGAGGTGATGTACATTCTCAATTCTTATAGTTCATCACATTCACATCATGAAAAGAATCGTGTACATCATCTTGATGATGACGTCATGTTTACAATATCGTAGGCTTATGTCTTTGGAGATTTTAATAATCATTTTGACGATATATTGCACGCAAGAGAAGCAGAATTGTACCACATTCCAAAAGTTCATTCAGATGTGGACACCATATTTAGTGGCAAGATGAGGTCTTACAGTGGTGAGTTGTCGAGTCGAGTTGTAGATGAGTAACGGGGTGAATCTCTCACAGGGACGATGAGGGGGATGGACCCCAGTCCGGCTGTACAATACCTCAGATTACGTAAATCCCCAGCCGAAATAGAACTCATGCGAAAATCAGGTGAAATTTCGAGGATTTTTGGTGAAATCTGAAGAATTCGTGAAATGACTTGTGATTGAATTCCTTTAAAACTTTTCGAAAATAAAAATAAATACAGCTTTAGATTTTTGTTGTACAACTCATTTCCAAGAAAATTCTGACCCCACAGGGGACATCGCCGCTCTCGCCATGACAGAGACGATGTGTCAAACCGTTAAAACACCGGGTCTAACCGAACACCAACTCTCTGCGTTCATGGAATACAGAATCAAGCACAGAGGGGCTAGTTGGTTTTCCTTCCCTCCAGTTGTGGCGGGGGGAAACAATGCCAACACCCTGCACTACATCGCGAATGACATGCCACTACACAGCGGTGACCTCGTTCTGATGGATGCTGGCGCGGAGGTGAATCTTCTCGAAATTCTCGTGAAATTTCATTGAATCTTCGAGGTCAATGGGTATGTGAGTGACATCACGAGGGTGTGGCCGGTATCCGGAAAATTCTCGGAAGGGCAGAAGGACATCTACAACGTTGTATTGGAATGCAACAAGGCTTGCATCAACATGTGTAGGGAGGGGACATCACTCAGAAGGCTTCACTCTTCCGCCATACAGATCTTATCTGAAGGCCTTCTGCGTCTCGGCCTCATCCGACGCCTCTCGGTAATCTTTTGACTGCTAATCTTAGCTGTGGCTTGCAGCTCTGCTGCTGTACAACGCAGCGTTTTGTCGTGTCAAAACACCTGGAGTTAGTCAAACTCGCGTACGGTTTTGTTTCAACCCTGGACTTAACCCTTTGAATACCTGAATGCATATCACGTTTCTTACCGCGGGCACAAATATTTGAGACCTGCATGAAATACGTGATTTACCGATTAGACGCATTCAGGTATTTAAAGGGTTAAAAATAATGCGTCATTTCTTTTGGTTGGTATTATCATCTTGTTGCGGCAAAACCGCGATACAAGATCCAAGGTTAACAAAAACCACAGTAGAAGACGATTTGTGCAGCACAAAGAAAGCTCAAAATCGCAGGACCCTATCGAGCAATTTTTCCCTCATTCGATCGGACATTGGCTCGGAATGGACACGCATGATGTGAAGAGTGTGCCATATTCTACAGAGATAGAGGCTGACATGGTCATCACGATAGAACCGGGGTTGTACATACCACACAAACCAGAAATACCCGAAAAGTAATACACCTTCTAAACAGCGATGCACGTCTGAACTGCGGAAAATACTCACGATGATGGCTCAACTTTGGCAGGTACAGAGGAATCGGCATCCGCATAGAGGACAATGTGCTGATCACCAGGGGCGAACCAGAAGTCTTGACGTCTAAAGTACCAAAGGACATTGATGAGATAGAGAAGATCATGTCCAGAGCCTGATCATCACCCTATAAAATGGCAACCAAATCGTTACTTTCGTCTTCAAGTTGCCCACGGCAACACATAAATACCCAAGTTTGAAAATGGAAGGTTTGTAACTGAAGGAAAAACGTATAGAGGTTGCCAAAATCTTGGTTTCGCGAGTGCAACTTTCCGCACAAGCAACCAAACACCATCACGATGTTGATCACCGAGAACATGCCGTTGGCCTCCATTACGCCAAAGAACACGGAGGAGTTCAGAAACTATGTCGATTCTGCTCTTCACGATAGAGTTGCGCGTCATTATCTTCAACAACACACTCTACAGACTGTAGAAAGTGTCAAAGCCAAGCGCGAGAGATTTCTAACCTTCGACCACTACAAATTGTCTGTCTGGGATGCAATTTTGAAGCTAAATGAGATCGTGGATGAAAGGTAATCCTCCATCTTCTATTTGTATTCATCTGATGCAGCGATCCCGATACAGAATTACCCCAGATAATGCATCTTCTTCAGACCGCGGAGTCTATCCGCCTCCAATACCCCGACGAAAAGTACGACTGGTTTCATCTCGTCGGTCTGATCCATGATCTTGGGAAGATCCTCTCTCACAAGGACCTCTTCGATGAGCCACAGTGGTGCGGTGAGTGACCCTCTTCATGCCAATTTTTTTGACATGATCTGATTTCAACCAGTCGTCGGTGACACATTCCCTGTTGGATGTGAGTTCTCTGAGGCAAATGTCTTCCACCCCTTCTTCCAGGAGAATCCAGACAAGAACCACCCCGTCTACTCCACCAAAAATGGAATATATGAGGAGGGCTGCGGTCTCGACAATGTCCTCATGGCGTGGGGCCACGATGAATATTTGTACCAGGTATGTTTTGCCGCCAATATTCGAATTCAAGAATCAAATCATCCCAGGTGATGAAGCACAACAAGGTTACACTCCCAGAAGAGGCGTTCTACGTCGTTCGTTATCATTCTTTCTACCCCTGGCACCACAAAGGAGCTTATGACCATCTCACCAACGAACAAGACAGAAAGAACCTCTTCTGGGTGAAAGAGTTCCAGAAGCACGACCTCTACTCAAAACTGCCGGAGAAGCCCTCTGTGGAAAAGCTGATGCCTTATTACAAGGGTCTCATCGCCAAGTACTTTCCTGATGTGCTGGAATGGTGATGTGTAAATAAATTAAGGCTATGTTATTCGTCATGGACTTCTGAAGACAATCCTCCAATCGGCTGTTAATGAAATATAGATATATTCTGATAGAACTCACGTTTCTTTTCTCGTCAAAAGCATCGCTTAGGGAACAAATACAGCGGCTGGGTGACTGAATTCGTCCTGTGCAGCCAGACCGAAGGGAAGTTTCCCGCCTTGAGGGTGACCGCCGTCTCAACAACACCCTGACAGGCAAGGAGCAGACAGTTGTAGAGGAGATATCCACAGCCAGAGCCCACACTGCCAAGAAAGAAGACAGACCAGCACGTTTTTCTTCACTCCCAGTCCACCTCCAGAAACGGAGGGCAGCAGCTCGTTGCGTCGTCACGAACATCGGTTAAAGCAAAAGTTGCGCTTCTTACCGTAGATCGTATCAGAGATCTGCGGTAACCGCTATTTCCACTGTTGACGACGCAACGCAATTGTAACAACACCCATTTTATTCTTGATCCGGTGCCCATATACCCACAACGAGCTGCGTCTGCCGGCATCTATCTCGTGCCTACTATGCTTATTTTTGCTCTTTGATCTGGTATTGCCTACCAATGTGAAACCAAGAGACCTGAGATTTCGTTAGAATGTGTTGTTTATCGAAGTATTAAAGACGTTGGCGTGTTGTTATGAAAGAGTACCCAAGAGATCAACAACGCCGTGTGGAAATTCAACTTTGCCTGTCCATGAAGTCTATCCATTTGTGTTGATGAGAGAAACACAATTTCAAATAGAATATTCATTCTCAATTCAAAATTTATGGTACATTATTCTTTCTAGCATGCGCTCTGCATTCCAATGTCAAAAACTCGGGCAAGTACGTCTGCAAGTCCGTCCTCTTTGTTCGATAGGCCGACATACTTGGCCATGGGTTTCACAAATGGTTTTGCGTTTCCAACAGCCACTGAACAGCCGGCATATTGAAGCATAGCCATATCGTTCTCTCCATCTCTGTGCAAATATAAGTATATAGAGTCGAATATAGAGGAAGACGTACCCAAAAGCGATGACTTGGTTAGGCTTGATGCCCATGTCTTTGATGACTTTGTCTAAAGCTACTGCCTTTGATGTTCCTCCGGGTACAATCTCTAAAAGTTGTGGAACAGCTTGGAAGGGTACATATGTCTCTCCCTGCGAACATTAATCGAAAAGTTGGTGGATGAGGTCTTACCATCCCGTTTGCAGTCATGTATTTGGATAATTGCTCTCTGGCGACTGTTGATGTGGCGTCTTTTTCTGCGAGGTACATCACTTTGTGGACGGGCAGAATTCCCTCGAAAATTTGTCTTCGCAACTCATCATGGTCCATCTGGTGGCACTTGGGTTCGTGGTACATCTCGATGAGAGCTGCAAGCTTGTCTGTC
>KV921007.1:0-11842 GCA_002081555.1 Protostelium mycophagum | reverse complement strand
CTTGATGATACGTTATGTGGTGCGGATTTGGTTCTTTGCAGAAACGACGGTTCCATACCGCACTTTTTCACGGTAACTACCGCGATTTTTTAAAAGATCTAAATCATCAAAAGGTGCAAAAAACGCCATTTTGCAAACACCAGAGACCAACCATCTAAAAAACTATGTCTAAACGGCCTACCTTCAAATGCTTGTTGCTGTGCAGATGTCAAATTTGGTGAGCTAAAAGAGTATGCCGCCTTCTCGCTGGTGGATTCGGGGTCAAAGAAACGGACGTCCATCTCACTACGCTACTTTTCTCAGAAATTTCTCGGAAATCTCCCAGCTATTTCGGGTGATGACGTCATGACGGCTCACCAGATTGGGACGGAAGGGGGGGGTGACCATCTTCTTGCTGAGTTTATCCCAATCAATGTCTTTAAAGAAGGGCTGTGACTTTATGGCTTTTGTGCCATCTTTTGTACCGCCAAGCCTTTTGGCGGGATCGCGCTCCAGTAACTGAAATTGTTATTTCCTCGTGTTTTTAACGTGAATTTCGCGGTTGTTACCGCGCCGAATGATATTTCTCCGATCCCGTTGAGATCTTCAACAGTTTGCGATGAGACGACACGTCATCGTGTCGGGAAGCTAAAAATAGATCCTCACCCCGCCGATCAATTTCTTGGAATCTTCTGAGAAATAGTTTGGAAAAGTTAACTTTTCAAAAACAATGCGTTGATTCATCTCACGGCTGTTCTCAGAATAGAAAGGTGGCTGGAAATTTCAGTGACTTTTCATTGAATTTTGAAGGAAATTACCATTCCGCACAGCATTTCGTAACTAAAATAATCAGTTTTTGTTGAAAAATACTTGAAAAAAATATTTTGAATCTACAACGAGGCAACTCACACTAAGGTACCATATGCCCACCAGTCCACGGCAAAGTCATATCCTTTTCCGAGAAGAATCTCAGGTGCTATTTATAGATCAGAATGATGTCTCTTTTATTCAATAATTTTAAAAAGATTTTTTAAAAGCCATAAAAACATATTACAGGATTTGGTCAGATTCCCCAGTTCTCGGTAACAAACCCGTTAACTACCGAGATTTTTACCGTGGTGTGAGGAATCTGACCAAACTCTGCAATAATAAAATCGCGAAAAATACAATTCACCAAAATTTTTAATTTCTTGTAAGAAAAAATTCTATTTTTGTCCAAGAAAAAAACCAAAAATCACCTAAATATTCTGGAGATCCGCAGAAAGTGTGGGTGGTGCGGCCCACACCAAGGTCCTCTTTACACATCCCGAAATCAGTAAGACACACGTGTCCGTTCATATCTAATAATAGATTCTCCGGTTTCAAATCACTGCGACGTTCAGGCGTTGTAGATGGCCTTTTCTATTTTTTGGAAAAATTATTTTTAATCTGAGAATTATTTTTTCAAATGATATGGTCCATCTACAACGCTCACCGGTATACTATTTTTAGACTGTGTACATATTCTAATGCTAATAATATTTCAGCAGCGTAAAATCTGGCCCTCTCTTCAGTGAACCTCTTGGACTCACACAGGTGGAAAAATAATTCTCCTTTGAAATTTCAGTGAAATTTCCGTGTTGTAGACATCCAATTTCCAATAAAATTATTCGAAAAATACGTTGAAAATCCAAAAGTAATTGAAAAAATAAAACAGATGATTCACCCCCGCATACGTAATCCATGACCATATACAACTTGTCCTCCGTCTGGAACGAGTATTTCAGTGACACCACAAAGGGGTTCTTCAGCCTTCTCAAGACATTTTTCTCGGAAAGGATGTGCGCCACTACACCGGTGTTTACGATATACTCCTTGCTCATAACTTTCATGGCGTAGAGTCTGTTGGAGTCTTTTTTCTTCACCATCATGACCTGTATAGAGGTGAGATGTCATGGATATACGACTATGATATCATCGCACAAGTCATGACGTCATCAACACGATCATGCGACAGATTGTGAATGATGAGTTTGATATGACAAAGGGACATCGGATGGATCGATGATGGATGTGTCTACAACGAGTCGAAAAATATATCATGATATCACGAGTGGTCCGTTATGACGTCATACCTTTCCGAATGCACCCCTGCCCACCGTTCTTAACAATTGAAAATCGTTCAAACCAACAAGTCTTTCCTTCGAATTTTCAGCGAAATTTCTCGGTCCACTCTCAACAAATTGAGAATGACGTCATGAACACTTACGTGGGTAAGTGTGTACTGAATTTTCAAGTGGATTTCAGGGATGAGAACCTGTCTCGTTGTAGTCTTGCCACAATCTACAACTGTATACACACCTGTCTGTGGGAACTCAGGGACAACTGCGGACTTCCGATGTCTGGGTCAACATCTGGACCTCTTAGACGAAATGATTGATCAATGGGTTTCTGATGCGACACGGCAGAGATGGGAATGAGGACGTAGCCGATCTGAAGATTTCAGAATGTTCACGATGAAATGAATCAAGATGCGTATTGGCGCCTCCTCACACAGTTTGAACTTTCAACTGGCTCGGTCGTGGACTTTGTACCGACTCTGCCTCTTTGTCTACAACGAGTAGGTTTTATCACGATAATATTCAACATCTATTTCACTTGTGGTTGTGCACAAAAAGACGGTGAAGAAAAATTATTTTTTGAGAAGTTGCATTTTGTGGGCATTGAACACTTTTTCAGATGTTCGATCCGAATATAGAAGGTGAGCTGCCGACGTGATCATTTCATCAGGGAAAATGTAATATCACCTTTCGCAGTCCAGTCTTCTCATTATCGTTCAGATCTTGTATTGTCTCTTCATCTTCTACATTCAACACGGTATATATGGTACAATAGACTTGCGACTCTGAGTTGGTAACATCGCTTCGGATGTCAGCCGATGGAATATCAGAAGGCGCTCACAATGTATAACCCTCATCCCAAGGCTCGAAAGACGCCTCATTTTCCTTATCTCTCTGGGTGATTCTAGATTGGATCTGTTGACTCTCTAATTGTAATACAACGAATGCCCCGGCACCTGGATCTTCTGTCAACATGATATAGAAGGAGAACAACACCTTTCTGACTGTCTATCCCTTTGCATTCTTTAACTGTCGAGTGTTTAGACTGAGATAATGAGATGGAGATGTGAGACACCCACTGCTGATAAATAGTTGTCCCTGTTGGTATGAATCGCCTGAGGCCATTTTGTCTCGATCAGCCCGTTTTGTATTTGCGAGGGAGTGCGTTTCACAAAATTGCGGAGATGTCCGACGTTTTCGCTTTGCGCGAATGATGACAGCAGAAGCGTTTCGTGTGGTTCGAGACCGTGAGGCACCGCAGTTTGCATGGGCCTCATGTGCGTGATTTGGCATGCTGTGACTCATTGTAGCTTCCTAGAGGTGTGGCTGATGTGGCAGTGGAAATCGTGGATCGAGTGAGCTTTGCTTGACTTCACTGTCCCCAGGTCTAAATGCTGTAACAAGCCAAAATCACGTCCAATCAGCAATGTACGAACCTTCTCCAACGAAAATATTCTGTTCTGCTGAACGTGAAATGGGCGTTCATAAAGCTATCCGCAGCTTTATCTTGTCTTCACAAGATATAGAGGCTGGGAAGTGAGTCTCATCTGTTGAGAGGATGTCTGATGAACAAAACAGTCTGTTGAACTCGCCACATCACGGATGGATGCGGACCGACATGAAGGTTTTCCATGCGTCACATGAACAATCACATCTTTACACATCTATATTTATCGTTCATCATCATCCAAATTCAACACTGCACGTGTCCATATGGTGCGCTTTTACCTTCTTGGGTCATCATATCGTAATTTGGTCCAGCACTCCTCCGTCAAAGAGGTCGGCCTCAGAGATGAAGCTCGCATCTGTTTGAAGAGGGGATGCAAAGTTTACTCCCCAATCAACAGGATCCGTCTCGAATGCAGAGAAGAAGAATGTGTCCGTGTCGAACTGATTGTTTGGTTCGACATGATCGTCGAGGAAAACGTGATTGTCTGTGTCGAAATGATTATGTGGGTCATGATTGTCTGGTTCGGCATGATTGTCTGCGTCGACATCAAATTTCTCCTGAAGAGTTCAGAGGCATAAAGTTCATGAACATCTCACCTCATGAACATCAAACTCACACTTAGGGGAATAGTTTTGACTGTCGCTTGGCGTAACGATGTCGCTGTTGTCTTCTGAATCTGAGAGATCGAATTCATCCTCTCTTTCTTCAGAGCCCATCATCACGTCCAAGTCCTGGCCGTACTCTCGAAGTAGTCTCTCTTTATATCTGTTCATGGCAGCTTCGCTGCGCTGAGCTCTGAACCACTCCACGCCACAAGCCTGCAATCATCATCATTTCAGCCATTTCCAACTTGGGCTATACGTTACAAAGGGAGGCACTACCTTGAGGCCCCTTTCTCCACACGTTTGATTTAGCGTGGCACTTCTTGCATCGTCGGTCGCCGTGCTTATAAACGATCCTTCTCGCTGTTAGAAGCAGTTAGCGTCGTTCGTCACAGACATTCTCCTCACCTTTCTTAGCCATCGTGGTGCGTGAATCTAAAGTGTCTTTCGTGGATTGTGAGTGTTGAAAATAAATTCGTCTATCTTGATTTTGCCTCGTTGTTGCGGCTTCTTGCCGATTAAAATCAGAAGGCAACCCCTTCAACTTGAAATTCTGAGATATGTTAGGACGTGTGTTGTGCTGTGGTTCTGTGTTGTGATGAAGAAGAGGCTGTCTTTGGATGGATTGGTTTGACTGTGTCAACAAGGTGGACCGCGGATTTTCTCGTTTCAGAAAGAGGATTTCAAGAATTTTCTCGACGCCAGACGGACAACAATCTGGCTTTGGATATTGGCAGCATTCTTTATGGTCGTCTCATCTGTTACTAGACACAAGCCTGTTTTGATCACCAACATCCACAACCAGCCAGTGACTGTCGAGGGTGTCGGGTGTCCTTTTCGGCCAATTTTATGCTGTCTAAAAATTTCGTTTTACACAAGCACGCCACGAATCACCTAACACATCATGTCAGAAGCCATCATCAAAGAGGGATGGCTCAAAAAACCTGGCAGCATGACAGGGAATTGGAAGAAGAGATATTTTGTGGTCCGTGGCAATGAATTAGGACGTTTCAATCTCCCCCCTGTGAGTGTCATCACTTTAATGTTTCTAATATCAATTAGACACTCACGAACCCTGGTCGTTGTAAAGAATATTTCATCATCACTAGAGTCATTCCAAGAGAAGAGTTTTCCTTTGCAGGTAATTGATACATTTTTACATCTGATATTAACGCTCTAGTGCTCGACCATCGTGGTAGAGTCCACCTTTTGAGAGCTAATAGTCAAGAAGAGAGGGAAGATTGGCTTGTGGCACTCGTCAAAAGCAGCACAATGAAGAGACAGAGTATCATTCCCTTCGCAGAACGGCCGAGAACGAGGACAGAAACGGATCAATCGAATAGAGGAGTGACGATGAGGGAGGTGTCCCAAAGAGACAGAGCCATGACAGCAGACGTCATGCGGCCAACCTCACACAGTACATTTTCCTTTCCATTTGATGTTCAATTTGTGGACATTTTTGTTATCAAACGTGACAACGTATAGATGCCTATTTTCAACCACATCAGAAGATGCCAGAACCTCTTAATCCGAAACCGAGCACCATCGCTTACCGACCCGCTGCGGAGAGAGGACCACGATTACCACAGCCTGTCTTTGGCGGACCTCGATTTCTCACCATGTCTGAGCCCATCCGTCAGGATCCAACAGCTATCCAAGCGAAACAACAGTATAGAACTAACAGCGAGGTATGTCGTTCAAATATATTTATTTCATTCAGAAATTTTTTCTTTTAAAAATTTAATTTGTGGAAAATTTATTTGAAAGTTTTTTCAAAAGTAAAAATTTTCGTGATTTTTATGCTTGCAAACGTTTAAAATTATCAAAACGATCAAAATTTCCTCAGTTCAATTTTCCCAGCATTCTTCACACGGCCAACTTCTCCAACCGCAACAACCTCCCCCCACCATCTACAACCCGCACAGCACGTCATACCCAGAACTCCACAACTTCCTCAACATTAAGAACCCACATTCCCAACCTCTACAACGGCGCTCCGTCGCCCCCGACGAAGTGGAGAGTCAGTTGGTCAAAGAGAGGATGGCAAGTTTCGCTAGGAAAGACGCGGGATTTAATCACACCGTGTCGCAAGAGGCGATGTTGTACAATGCCGTATATGGCGCCCCGTTGGCGGGAAAATAAACCAGTGTAGATGGCGATTTTTTGGGTTTGTTTCGGACACTTAAAAGGAAATTTCATTGAACTGAGAGAATTCTGGGAAGTTTCGTAGAAATTTCTGGGAAATTTCTGATTCTACATGTGCGTGTTTTGAAAGAATGCAATCCAATTAAAACATTCGTTTACAAATTGTCGTTAAAAGTATTGGTCACATCTGGGTCGGGAGATCCAGTGCATTGAGTGTTGGGATAATTTCTACAGTCTATTGGTACTGAGCACGCCTTCTTTCCTTGATAACATACGTCACGGCACGTGAGCGCGAATTGTAGTGGGGGTTCACTGTCGTCGACGCATCTACAACGAGTCATGATGACACCAGATGTGTCAGGACCGATGATTACCTCTTAAAGACTTCAAAGCAAGCCAAACGTTGAAGTTGATAGTTGCAATTTGCTGTTGCAGAACTCGTAGCAAACTGTTTAAAAGACAAAAATCTCCTGTTAAAATTTAATCATGATCTGTAAAAAAGGACTCAACTGATAGTACATCAATGCAAATAAATCGAGATCGGCTGAACGATGTGGTCAGAACATCTGCTTCAGACAATTTCGACCCTTACCTTGTCCACAAGGAGAGTATAGATCGTTGTTGATTCCATCTGTGGCTTTGAATGTCGTGCAATTGCAGAATGTGAAATTCTGTGCTGTGATGATTTCCCCACAGAATGTTGATATTGAAGAATTATAATACATGCAATGTCCTCCACTGCATTCTTCCAACACTCGAAGTTCTACCATGTTGCTGATGATGGAGTTTTGCCTGTAGTCTGGATTAAGGGTCTCTCGCACACTGGCATCTAAAGATGGTTGGTGAGAGGATATCGATTCTATATATATAGACGAACCTGATATGTATAAGAATAATGAAAAGAAGAGAAGCTTGTTCATCACGAGGAAGGCATGAAGCTGTTGATGTTGCCGAAATTAAAGTCGCAGAATTAAGACCAACTTTTTCGCGGCTGAATCCAACATCACATCAAATCTTCAGGGCATATCAAACAACATGGCCAGTGTTTCGAGTATGTTGATATCTTTTTAACAGCTGACTGATACTTTGCAGCTGGTGCCACAAAGGTAGGGATGACGATCTTTGAAAAAATCTTTCGTATCAGTCGGTGATCGGATATGATCAAGCCATAAGCGACATAATTACTGATTACTGCCCATCTTTTTGTTATTCATGATTCGATAATATCTTATGATCACATTTATGATGGAAATAGGGCGACTGGACGGAGTACTTTTCGGATGGTAAACCCTACTACCACAACAAAAAGACGAACCAGACGACTTGGGATAAACCTTTAGAGTATAAATCGACAGAAGAGGTGGGATCTCTCATTAATATCATGTTCATAGAGGTGAAAATGTAACAGTTGGCCGCCACGCCAACGATTTGGAAGGAGTTTACACACGATTCAGGACGTAAATATTATTTCAACACGACCACAAAGACTTCGGTTTGGGAGGAACCTGCAGAATTCAAGCGTGAGTTCTTTCTCCTGATCATGCATGTTTGATCTGTTTTTGTTTCACGATCGTCCATTCCAACAGAGCGTGCAGACAACCATGTCGATTCGGTTGTATCTTTTTCATGACATGATCATTTGTGTTGTGCTGGCACACTGCGACTAACATCAGAAATTTAACCTCCATATTCTAAATACATGCAGTGATCAGAGAAGCCAAGGAGCTCTTAAGACAACAGTGAGTAGTACTGAATTTTCCACGAATTTTTTTCAATCCCCAAATCCTTCCGACTTTTCCCGGAAAAGTTCACAATCAAAATCGAACCACGAAATTTCGAGTATTTTTCATGCTGACAGAATTTTCCCAGAAATGGAGACGTAGACGAGAAGGATGCTAAACCCGCCGAACAGACACCCGCACAACGCCAGGCGACTTTCCATGAGCTTTTACATGACAAGGTAAGACATCAGGATGAGATATCGTACATATGCACCAGGCACAAAAAATGTTTTATATTCTTTGATGTTGAAAAAAATGGGTGTCTACAGCGTTGTAGATCGAATAGTATGTGGTTTTGCAGAAGAAAATGGATTTTGTTGGAAATCTGTGGTAAAGCCATTAAAACAAAAAATACCAAATACAAAAGAGTCTTTACAGCGTTGTAAATGAGACAATATCGGTGTCTACACAAAAAGAAATTTTCACGAATATTTATTGTCGTTTTTGGTATCTTGTCCCAAAACATCGTTGTAGAAGACGAACCCCCCGAAATTTCCCCGAAAACTGACATTCACAGGGCGTAATGTCAACTTGGACCTGGGACATGGCCATGAAATTGATAGCGAATGACAATCGTTACGGCGTTCTGTCTACACTCGCAGAAAAAAAACAAATTTTCCACGAATATGTCGCAAACAAAAAAAATCAAGAAAAAGAAGAGAAGAAAAAAAAATTGGAGAGACAAAAATTAGCATTTTTTGACATGTTGAGAGCATGTGAGCACGCCAGGCCCGGGACTTCGTGGAGGTATGTATATATATATTTTTTGCAATTTATTTTGGTAGAATTTATTTTTCAATTTATTTTTTGAATTTTTCCTTTTTGTAATTTTTATCGTTTTTTGCAGATTTTTTGTACCAAGATGTCATTGAAGTGACAGTATTATCTACCTTAACGCAAGAGTCGCGGTTGTTAGCGAAGAAGTTGTTGCCGCAACAGTCTTCGTCTCTTTTTTCAATTAAAAATAATTTTATGTGGAAAAGGAAATTGATCTTTCTGCAGAAAAGTGCTGCCACATGTGGAGTCCGACAACCGGATGGACCCTTTCACACCCACAGAGCACCCCGAATTATACCAAGATTTTCTTAATATTTATGAGCGCGAACAACGCGTACGTAATTCGAAATTTCATCGGATTTTCAAAGAAATTTCACTGAAGTTTCGCAGGAAGCCGCAGCTGTTGCGAGAAAAGAAAACATGGCGAAACTTCGTGAAATTTTCCAAAAAGACGGAAAAATTAAAGTGGATACAGTATGGAGAAATGCCAGAATCGATTACGAAAATGACCCCGTCTACAACGCGCTCGAAAAATCTGACAGGCTCACGGTCTTTTCGGGTAATTTTTTTCGGAATAATGTCAGTTTTGGTGCTGTCAAATTGGTTATGATTTGCCTTCGCCGTTGCTATGGATATTCGTCAACACAGAATTTGTAAAGGTTGCGGCTTTCGGCTATCTACAACGATTTGGTCGTCTTGAGCCTTTGCTTTGGCAAACAAGAGTCACACTAGCAGTTTTATTTATCGCAAAAAAGTCAAAAAATAGCATAAAAGATATTTTTTGTATTTTTTAGTCGCTCATCCCAAAAAAAACAAGAAAAAAATATTTTTTTGTATTTTTTCAGTCGCTTATCATCAAAAAAATACAAAAAAAACAAGAAAAATTTTTTTGGTAAAGATTCCTTCTGATTTTATTGGACTGCGATCTGTGGCAAAGCCGCAAGCACAACACCTCGAACCTCATCATTTTGACCCTCTACAACGAGACATCATATTGAGATGTACAGACTATATCCGAGACTTGGAGAAGGAGGAGGAAAACCACAAAAGGATGGAGCAGGTGGACAAAAGAGTCAATTCCAGGAAACACAGGGAGGGATTCCGGGTAAGATATCTCAAATTTATCATGTGACATCGTATGATTCTTGTCATGATATCGCCTTTTCTTACTGTGATATCATTTTTTATTCTATCACGTTAAGGCGTTGTGGTTGTAACCGTGCCTGTCACCTCAATCTACAATCCTCCCAATTTTCACAGAAATTTCTAAAAATTTTCAGAAACTTTTACTGGAATGTTACCAAGATGGCAGGCTCCACTTGAAATCCAAGTGGAGGGAATTCCAAGAATCCATCAGAAGTGACGAGAGGTATCTACACATGGTGGAGGCCACCCAGACAGGGTAATTCTCTCGGAAAATTAACCATCTACAACGCGACTTACGTACCATAGAAGTCTCCCAAGTGACCTTTTCGGGGACTTTTTGGACGAATTGGAGGACCGCTACCACAAAGAAAAAAAGAAATTGAAGGAGATTATTCCGGTAGGATTTATGATGATCTACAACGATGTAGATGCTAAAAATTCCAGGAATTACCTGTAGAATTTTCACCGAAAATGACGGAGGCGGATTTCATTCAGGCGCTGTCGCGGCATCAACTGTTCCCTGCTCTTAACCCCAAATTCCACAACCAATTCTACGAAGACGTAAGTCGAATTCTCCATGAAATTTCATATACCCAACCCCACAAACAACAGTTTGAAAAAAATTCCAATTTCAAAAAAATAAAATAAAAATAAAGATTTTTAAAAAAAATAAAATAAAATAAAAATAAAATAAAATAAAAATATCCAGTATATGGAATTTCTGGTGGAGGAAGAGCGGAGAAGGGCTAAACAAGCCGAGAGCAAACGAAGACATCAAGAGGACAAGTTCTTCGATCTGCTGCACGACCAACACGCCAAGGCCACCTCTAAATGGGAAGAGGTCCGTGAGGTGAGTGGTCTCTACAGCGTTGTAGACGCTGGAAATACGAAATACGTGCTAAAGATCTTAGAATATATGCGAGAAGAGCGCCTTTTTGGCGATTCAAACCGAAGAAGAGCGATTGAAGCTGTTTAACGACTACATCAACAACCGCCACAAGGTGAAATTTCGCAGAAATTTCAATGATTGTCGACATTTTATGATTGTGGACATTTTATGATTGTCGATATTTTATGATTGTCGACACTCGACGAATTTTCTGTGAAATTTTGACGAAATTTCAGGACCGTGATGTGGACGATCACAAGAGGCAGAAAAAGGATAAAAAACACAAGAGCCACAAGCGCACCCGCAGCGAGAGCGAAGAGAGGTCCAGACGTGAACGTAAGAGGGTGAGTTCTACAACTGATTTCCCGCCAAGAATTGTAGTCTGACAGATGTACAGCACAAGAGCCCCTCACAAGAGAAGACCTCAGGACCTGTCGACGTTTCCATGACAGAGGTGGAGGAAGGAGAGAGAAGGGAATAAAATGTCGACAAATAAACACAGATGATATACGTTGCAGATTTTCAGTTTGAAATCTAAAACACAAATTTGGGCAGAATTGTTTGTGCAATTCGCAACTGTCAAGTGAGGGTTTTGATCTGAGATCAACAGGTCAACCAACTCTTAGATCTCTGGATGCAATCCTCAAAAAGCACTATGACTTCGTCTTTGTGGTGCCTCCTGATGTGGCAGAGACATTTGAGTTTCGGCTCTTTCGTGGATCTTCTGCAGCGCTTGACGAGACTCGACAAGACGCAGCAACAGGTTTTAGGGAGTCGAGCCAATGGGTCTTAACGCTAAGATATGATCACCCTCTTCCAGATAACATACGATCTCTACTGTAATACAATACTAATTCATATGATACAAATTATTGCACTTGAAGTAGTCGATTTTATATGTTCTGCCGGACTTCTTTCTTAGCGATCTTGGTCGGCTTGGCCCATTTGTTGCCCTTATTTGTCAAGATCAAAGC
>MZNV01000808.1:0-70315 GCA_002081555.1 Protostelium mycophagum | reverse complement strand
TTGTATTTTTATTGTCCTGTGTTTGTTTGTTATTTTACTAATATAGTATAGTATGCCTGCAGTGTTGCGCAAATGGACTCCGCATCGTGTGGTTGGTGACTCTGTAACCGGAAGATATCATATCAATTTACAGACAAGACTAAGCCATATTATAGTATTATCATATAAATTACACCTTTCAGTGACTCAGGCTCTAGTGAGTTGTGTCAAAACATCATCAATAAACATCAACTTACAGTATCATCAATGGCCAGGTTCTGAAGAACTGAAGGAGAGTTATCGACTCTATTTCTCTTTATCTCCCCAACCAGAGAGGATAAGGGCTATTTTTGGAGCAGCAGCAGCAGAAACTGGCATGATATAGAGAGGATCAATAAAAGGAAACTGAGATTTAAAGAGTAGATCAATAAAGCATAAAGCCAGTGAGTCTTGACCCTTCTTTATTCTCTTTATATTCTCGTTGCGGTGTCCCCAGGCCTTTATGGGCTCTACAAACCTCTCTGGCTCTAGCTCGCATAGCGGCGGCTGAGAGGGGTCTTTTTGGCTGTAAAATAATTCAATATTTTTCATTCCATTCAGTCTGGTTTTCGTGGAAATTGTTGACAGGAAACGTGATTCTCCCATTTTTCAGCAGAAAAACATGAGCACAGCACCAAGTGATATGATGCAGACTGATACTCAAGTGAGCCATTTGAGGAATGCTTTGTGATCTGAAGTTTTTCAGCATAGTGTTGATGCACAGCCAGCAGCTGGTCCACGTGCACAAGTGCAACACTCAAACTCTTTCTCCAGTGAGTAACTATTATTTTAAGACCGTTGTGAGGAAGGTTTGTCCTTCTGAGCAGTACAGTTGATTCTCCCCTTCTAGATCTACCAGAGAATAGAAAAAATAGAAAGCGAAATTTGAGTGTCAAGGACAAGCCTATTGCATCAGTTGATTTCAGAGATGACCATTCTGATTGGCCCTACGAACTGGTGTTAGGTAATCTTTTGTGTTTCAGCTGAAAACTCTGACTCTGAACAGTTCGCCACGGACAGAGCGTAAGTATTTTTTGCAATGTGATGTTGTTATCAACATGAAAATCAACAGGAGGGAAATGAGGCCGTGTCGAGGTCGAAACTGGGTGATTTGTCAGCCTACACACCTGATTTTCAGAAAAAACATTCTTCTTCCTACCGCCTCACAGACAAAGGAATAGAACAGGCTAAAGTAACTGGAAAGTTTCTAAGAGAGAAGATTGGTGATCATTACGATCGCTATTACACTTCTGAGTATGTGAGAGCTATGGAGACCGCAGCGCTCCTCGGTAAACATCATAATTTATTGAGTAATTAGTGATATGATGAAGAACTACCTGAGGCACAATGGTACACTGAGATAACCTTAAGAGAGAGGGATAAAGGTTTACTCGACAACGTTTCATGGATCGAGAGGAATGAGAAGTACGCTGATGAGATGAGGAGAAGGAAGCGTGACGCGTGAGTGTTATCATCTTGTGTCATTTATTCAAAGTGTACAAACAGATTCTTCTGGGCACCTCCTGGAGGAGAGAGTTTGGCTCAGATCTGTCAGCGCATTGACCACACGATGACCACTTTACGCAGAGATTGCTCTAAGAAAAAGGTCATCATCGTGTGCCACGGAGAGATCATGTGGGGTTTCAGAGTGAGACTGGAGAGACTCAGCCAGATTAGGTTTCACCAAATGACCAATTCTGATGTACAAATAGCTTCATAACCAAAGCTAAAAGAATATAGGATCTGAGGGATAAGATCCACAACACTCAGATATTACAATACACCCGTGTACACCCTAAAACTGGAGAGATATACCCAGTATTCAAATTTATGAGGTGTTCAATAACTCTATTATTAATGATCAATATGAAATAGGTCTATATGCCCCTGGAAACCAGAATATGGCTCTGAAGAATGGCTGGAGTTTGAAAGACCCACATACAGTAATGAAGACTTGATGGCTTCTGTACAAACTGTACCAAGGTATTTCTTCATTGTAACACTCTTACTAAAATATGAAGGTTTGTGAATAATAATGCTCCACCTGAGTCAGAGGAAGATGTGGATTATTAACAAATTCATATAATATAATGCAGTATATTTTACTCTTCACAACCTCAGCACAGTGATGACTCTTTCAATATTTTTCATTTTTGCGAAAAATTGTTCCCATTCGAATAAAACGGACTGATCAAACATCATCGACATAAGATCCGGAAGAAATGCTGCAACTCAGTCACAGAGTAGGATCTCAGCCCATATCATGCAGATTCTTTAGTTCTCAGTCAGGTAGAGATGAGAACAATCTCTTAATGTTGAAGCCTACAGAGGGGAGTGTTCGTCTAGCCCCTGCAGCGAGATCACTATTATTGAGAAGCAATCTATCTCTTGATTCAGTTACTGGGACTGGAAAGCACGGGATTGTTTTAAAATCTGATGTTCTTCAATTTATTGCAAAAGGAGGCACTTCCCAAAAGAAAGAGACAACAGTGAAATCATCACAACAAACAGCTACAGCTAAACCACACACTGCAGGTTACCCTTCATATTTTTGTCAAAGTTCTCACCATTGATTAGGAACAAATGCCGCTTTTGAAGAGATCCCCAACTCAACAATCAGAAAAATCATTGCACAGAGATTAACTGAGTCCAAATCTACCGTACCTCACGCTTATATGACAAAGACTATCAGAATTGACAGATTGACATCATTAAGATCAACAGTTAATCGTGAGTAACATTAGTTTAGTGACTCATTATAATAATTTCAGAGGGAGGAAAGGTTAAGGTTTCTGTAAATGATTTTGTCATTAAGGCCTCAGCTCTCGCCCTGATGAACGTCCCACAGGTACTTCACATCGTCGTCTGTCAGTCTCATCTTGTTAGGTGAACTCCTTCTGGGACAAAAAGAAGGAAGAGGTGATTCACTATGGACATCAAGCTGACATCAGTGTCGCTGTTGCCACAGATAAAGGACTCATCACGCCTATAGTGAGATCAGCACAATTCAAACCACTCAGCGATATATCGACCGAGATACAAGTAATCATTCATTTATGACCTCATTTTTGGTGGCAATATTCGTCAAATGGTATATTTGAATCTTCTATTGATCATGAGTATTTTACTGCAAGTGCCATTTTTTGTACATTTGTATTCAGTTTGAGAAGGGTGAGGCGTCTTTCTGAAAAGGATAGGAATTGGCCAAGAGGGCAAGAGAGAATAAATTAAAGCCCGAAGAATTCCAAGGAGGAAGCTTCAGTATCTCTAATTTGGGAATGTTTGGTATAAACAGCTTCTCCGCTGTGATCAACCCGCCACAAGGAGCTATACTCGCTGTTGGTGGAGCTCTACCCATCCCAGCATTCAATGATATGACTGGAGATATGTAAGTACTTCCATTAATATGTTCGATTTTGAAATTTAACAGGATGGTTGGACAAGAGATGACGGTGACCTTATCTTTTGATAGTAGGGCTATCATAGAGGATGATGCTGCCCAATTCTTGGAAGTATTAGCTTCTTTCTTAGCAAACCCACACTCACTTCTCTGAATTAACCCATAAACGATTTTATCTGAGCATCTATTTATTTCTTCACATAAAATCATCCTCCAAGTCTTTATAAGACATGTCCATCTCTCTGTTCGTCTTTGACATGTTCTCTGCAACCATGATCGAGTCATAACTCTGTGCCTCCTTTTGTCTTGCCGCTTCCTCTGCATCTTGCTTCTGTTGTTCTCTCTGCTTTCTTTAGAGGCCTCTTTTAGAATATATTGATTTAATACCTGATCCTGATTGGCCCTCTTCACCTTGTTCCTCTCTTCTCTATCTCTCTCGGCCTTTTCAGCTTGCACATTCAATAATGTTCTAAAAGATACAACACTCACCAGCTAGATCGGGGAATTTTTCTATCTTTGTTTTGTTGAGACGATTGACAATTTCATTCTTTCTCTTCTCAATCTTGTATCTTCTCACTTGTTTTTGATCATGGAAAGCCACCTGTTCGAGTTACTGAGAAGGGCTTGAATTCAGGTACCTGTCCAACATCCATGTTACCAGTTTTCTTCAAATTAGCCCAAGGAGTGTATACTATTGTTATGTTGTTTTCCTTGTTTCCTGTAAGGCTTGAGAAGGAGTGATGCACATGAGAGATCACCTTCAATACTGTTTGCTTTTACCAATTGACTGCAATCTTCCAAAACATTAGGAGGGATGCTTTCGATGGTGGCACCCTGATCTGAAGTTATATCTTAAGTCTAACTACTCAAAAGCATCACCTTTGGAAGACGAAGATAAACGTGAGCAGAGGAAAACTTATCTACGTGAAACCACAAATCCTCTTCCCAACCATACTTTATCAGGTCTTCATTCTCTTCCTTGTGCTTTCCCATATAAATGTACCAAACTCTATTGGCGGAATCTTATCAAATTTAGACCAATCCTTTTTCTTTCAGACACCTGTTGTTGTGAAATAGAACACCATGTCTGGATCGATCAATCAATGATCAGGAATGATTAATCAAAAACCGTCAGTGGAACGCAAGTATTCATCATTTACAATAGCTACGATATACGGATGATTTCTATTTATGGAATCGAATTTATGCTTGGACAGGGTCGATGTTTCTCTCCCAGTGTCTGTGTGCTGCAATTGCATTAAATAATTCCTTCCCCCAGTTGATATCATTTCCAATGTCCAATACGCTCTGAGAGAATTTCCTCGTGGTCACCACTCCCTGAGAACTCTTTACGACCTCTCCGGGACCAGCAACACCGACACCGACCCAGCCAAAGTTGGACAAGAATTCAGAACCTTCTTCGATTGCTCCGATTGGCTTGCAGTGCTTGAATGTCTCATTCACAAACTGGAGCACTTCTCCGATGTGGGACATTTTCTCGTATTGTGTTCCACCGACGAGCACTAAACCATCGAAGAGAACGGATTTACAGCTCCAGTATGTGAATTGTGCGTCGTCCCCGTGTCCTTGATCTCCTTTGTGTGTGCCGACCACCACAGTAACGGCTACAGATGTCAATATCAAGTATAAACAAGTGAGATGTGATGCTATACCTCCAGCGGCAGCAAGAGCGGCACGAACTGCTTTGAGCTGAGCAGAATTGTAACCAGGTCCCACCAACAAGGCGATCTTTCTTGTTGCAATGCTATTCGCAGGTTGGTTCGCCTGACTCAGCGCGGCAGACCTTTGTGGCGTTAGTCTGATGTTAATTTGACGAGTTGTTCTCACTTCTTGTCATGGGGTACACCTTGGAATATGGTGGGTGGAGGGACACCAATGGAGGCGGCCACCTTCTGAGCCAGATCTAAATCCACACAGTTCAGCCTGTCCACAAATTTCTGTCTCACTCCGTAGTCATCCACGTGACCCAGTTCGAAAGCGTAAGACTTGATCACGTGATCTTTTTCCCAAGCGCTCAGACTGTTGTAGAACAATCTCGCCTGACTGAAATATTCACCGAATTTAGGACCTATTGTGGGTGAGTGAGGGATCTTTCATCCTTTGTCTCACCTCTTGATCTGATCTTTGGTCCCTGAACCATCGTGGGTGCGTGTACATATCCATTCTCGCTCGCTGATGCTAGCGCAGGGCATCCGAATCGGTTGGGGAAGTAGTTTACTTTTCCCTTGTTGATCGTCATTCGATGTGCGCCATCTCTCTGGTTGTTTGTCACCGGACATATTGGTCTGTTGATCGGAATCTCCTGGAAATTTGGGCCTGTATATTTCAGTGATATATGATGAGAGTATATTCACCTCCTAATCTGCTGATCTGAGTATCTAAATAGCTGTGGTTTCTTCCTTGCAATAAAGGATCGTTGCTGAAATCGATTCCAGGAACTACATGCTGAGTACAGAAAGCCACTTGCTCTGTTTCACAGAAGTAGTTGTCGGGATTTCTATTCAACACTAACTTTCCGATCTTCTTCACAGGGACAAGCTCCTCAGGAATCAATTTTGTAGAGTCCAATATATCGAAATCAAACCTTCATACTTGAGTCACAGATTTACATATAAATATATAAATATCATCATTATTATTATTATATAGATTTACATATAAATATCATTACTTGTGTTCGTCTTCTTCCTCCACGATCTGGATTCCAAGTTCCCACTCCGGGTATGCTCCTGACTCAATCGCCTCCCAGAGATCTCTTCTGTGGAAATCTGGGTCTGCTCCAGTGATTTTCTGAGATTCGTCCCAGACCAAAGAGTGTACTCCAAGTTTGGGAGTCCAGTGGAATTTTACGAATCTACAAAGGTTAATAAATAAAAAGGGTCGGTTGAGATGACCTTCTCTTTCCTTGAGCATTCACTAAGATGAAGGAATGGACTCCAAACCCTTGCATCGTTCTGAAGCTTTTGGGAATAGCACGGTCAGACATAGTCCAGAGAGTCATATGAGTGGTCTCTGGGCATAAGGACGCAAAGTCCCAGAAGTTGTCGTGTGCTGTCTGGGCCTGGGGTATCTCATTGTGGGGCTCGGGCTTGGCCGCGTGTACCAACTGTTCCGTCGTTAGAGGAAGCTCAAATTAAACCACCTACATCAGAAAATTTGATGGCATCTTGGATAAAAAAGACGGGTATGTTGTTTCCTGCAGGATGTGAATATTCAACATCTCTCTGACATCTACTGACCAACAAGGTCCCAGTTCCCGTAATTCGTGTAGAACTTGACTGCAAACCCTCTCACGTCTCTCACGGTATCTGCAGATCCTCTATTTCCCGCCACTGTGGAGAATCTCACAAAGACTGGTGTTCTCTCTCCGGATCTTTGGAAGAGGTCCGCACTGGTCAGCTCGCTCAGCGATCCGTAGTTCTCGAAGTATCCATGCGCTCCAGCTCCTGAAATAATTACAATTTTGTCTTTCACATTTGGGCTCTTACCTCTAGCGTGTACTGCACGTTCTGGTATTCTCTCATGATCAAAATGTGTCGTCTTCTCCCTGAAATGGAAGTCCTCCAACAGAGTCGGACCTCTCTCCCCACCCTATTCGAGGTGATTATAATAACTAACCCTTCCTTACCTTGAGGGAGTTGTCAGTGTCACTCATGCGGACACCAAAGTCGGTGGTGATAAAGTTGCCCTTCTTGCTGTCCTCCACAGTGTTCTGTGCGAGGTCTCTCGTCTTTGCATCTCCTCTCACAGCGTCGTTGACCGTGTTGGCGGCGTTCGACACTGCAGTAGCAGTGGTCGTGGCAACGGCCTGCACGGTGGGGTTTCCGACTACTGCATCATATATTCCTTTCACGCTTTCCATCTGATTGTCTTCAGAGAATGTAGTGAAGTTTGAGGCCTACCGTTGTTATTCGTGTTGTGTTGCTTGCTTTTGAATCAGACGTGACGAGACAAACTGAAAACTGGTGGATTTTACAATTACGTAATTATCTTGAAATTTCCAACACGTGCTGATGGATCAATCACACACGTCAACCTTTACTCATCTTTGATAATAATCACCCCGTACTGTGCTTCTGCAAACTCAGCAGAGCTTGTCTGCAAAATGTCTGGATGTTTTGACAACAGCAGATCCTCAATAGCTTTACGTTTAAAAACGAGTCAAGGGGATCAAAATAGCAAGGTATTTATTCAAAAATTAGTGGTACCCTTCAATACCTAAGAGGACAATGAGATACAAACAGAATAAAGAGAACATCTACCTTTGCCATTTGCGACAAGAGGATCAAGTTTTTCTTCAATTCTTCTGGGCCAACATTTGGATCCTTCACACTCTTCAGGAGCTCCTCGCTCAACAATTGTATTTCGCCGAGTGATTTTACCATTCCTTATAGACATCAAATGAGGTAATGAAGTGATTATCCTGACCTTCTGCATAAGTCTCAGCATCACCAGCATCGTTACTATCTACGTGTGAGACTATCGATTCTTCTGTGATCATCCCTTCCTCCGCGCTCTACGTATTCTATAAATAGAATAATTGATTAAACATACCAGTATCAGCGACTTCAAAACGGAGTCGATGAAGATTCCGTCAGCTTTCTGCATCTTTGGTAATCTCTCCAATAATCTTGCGGCTGTTGCTCCGATCGATTCATAACTAGCGGTAGCTGCTGCACGTAATTGTGATGACACTGCGATATTCTCTGATGCCTCTGGTGTCATCCCTTCCTCTTTTGTCCCTCTCTGTGTCCTATTCCTTTTAGTTATTACTATTCAATGCTTAGTTCTCAATTGAATGAAATTACTTTGGTTTGATGGTCATCTTCTTCTTCCCGCTCTTCTCATCAAATAAAGATTTCAGCTCTCCTCTCTGACTACTGAACAACTTGTTCATCTTTCTCCCTATTGTCGCCTACAGATCTATATCAACATCCTTCTATATGATGATCTATATCAACATCCTTCTATATGAGATACGACTTACCGGCTGTTGCTTCTTTTTCAACTCACCAGATTCTCTCCTGGCTATTTCTTCGTTCAATTCTTGCTCTTGCATCATAGCATGCCGTTTGAATTCATTATATAATAGTCTGGGACTCGGGGGTTGACTGGCATATATTGTGCTATACGACCTCTGCATCTTTTTTCTTCAATTTTAATCTCGATATTTTGTGACTATTGATGTAGATATGATATTACCAATCGTGCGCTCTGAGAGTTGAATAAATCATTCGTGTTTGGTTGTCTCCTCCTCATTGTGCCCAACACTTTATTTAATTGATCTTTTCTTGCTTGATTTGGTGTCCTGCTCATTCCTTGGCTCTGAAAATAATTCATTTCTATTTATATCATACAGAATCGAAGAAAGAGTACAACCAACAATAAAAACACTCACAAGCTTTCTCTTTTTTAAAACGATACAGCGTATTGCCTCGAGCAGGGACCTCCTCGCCTCTGCTGTCTCAGCAAATAAGGTGACATTCTTCGAAGTGCCAGCGTTAACGGTTAGAGGATATCCCTCTTCTATCTCTAATGGTATTCCTATGACTGTCCTCTCTATATGCATTAGGATCTATATATATCATATCACAATGATACCGGTGATATCTATGAAATGGGCGAGTATCATCAGATTCATATCATCAGGATTAGCAATAAAATCAGCCTCTGTAGAATCTTCATTAATCCCCCAAAAGTTCAATCTTGATGTGCTCATCTCCACCTGTCCACATCAATACATCATTATTTATATCTATTTATACTTGTACGAGGTAAATAGGTCTATCTCCATCACCACCAAGATCGCATTGCATTGTCCACAGAACCTCTTGGAATGCCTGGGATTCTGTAGAAATTATTTATATTATATATGAGGGGATAATGATATGGTATTACCGAGTATGTTATTATATAGATCTCGAGATTCTTTCGCCTTCCGCATGAAGATATCCTCTTCTGTTTTGAAGCAGTACTCCTGTAGAAACCAAGACCACATTTGCCCTTTCACAAAGTGATTTAAAAATAACTAGACATCGTTAAATAGAACATAACATTGATCCTTCTACAGCTCCATATCAATAATATATCCATATCATCGAACTAGTATATTGATGAAAGAGATCAAGTTACCTGACAGCTCTCTGGAGTTCCACCCATGAAGCTCTCGTTATCAAAGAATTGAAATTTAATATCCTCCATCTGCTCTTCTGTTGGTATGTTCACAAATTCCTCATAGTGCTAACAGACTTAATAAGACAACACAGCATGGCATTTGTACATACTCTAAATAGTGATGAGATGACGTTGAGTAATCTCGTGCGTAATTCAATGACGTCATTACGTGCTGACCCCATCTAGAAGAGTCATGATGACCGTACAAGATGAGATACTTACATCCTTATTCTTGTTGACAGGAGTGTTGTTCAAGACACGCAGAATCCAACCATGTTGAGCAGATCTAGATAAGACATATTCCCGACCTACAGGGGACATCATCTTATTCTGGGCTATAATATCTGAGCTCATCCCATCAGGAACACCCATCACATTGACTTCCATTTGGAATATATTATCGTCCTATGATAAGTTATGTCATCTATAAATAGGAATAACTCACTCTGTCTTGAGGAATGTCGGGGAACATCACTCTGAGGGCGTAATCGCTGATCGCATTTTTCAGTATCTCTTCATGTTTTGAGGGCCACGGTATCTTTTCTTCCTCGCCCATTTCCACCTTATTTGCCTCTATATCTACAACTACAACGTCTTTGGGGATCTTCAGAGTGTCTTTATGTTCAAGTGATTCTCTAGATAGTCCGATGATGAAGGGCATGAAGCAGGTCTCGATCAGAACATGAGTCATATCTGTTCCATTTTGAACAATAGAGGGTGCGATTGGTATATAACTGTTCATTGTTAATCTATTGTTGAGATGTTCATATTACATGTTGGGCCATTCGAATGGGTACAATAAAGATAATAAAGACTCTATGCAAGTCACCAGAATATCTTTTGATCCATAAAATAGTATCTTCCTCTCTAACATGATTGCTGAAAAATGTTGAATCAGTTGACTGAGGATGTACACACCAGACTCACCATTTAATATATTGACTATATTGTTAGGGTGCATCAATTTAAACAGTACCGAATAATCTATCTAGACATCGTCATCACCATGATTATAAAAATAATACATTCACATCAATCACTGGTAATTCTTTAGGATTCATGTTGAGGTGTGTGTGTCGGTGTCCATTAAGATAATTATATAAAGAGGGGAGTAACTCATCTGTCCGTATTCATTTCAAAAATTCATTTAAAGGAAATAAAAAATCACCTGGAAAGCCTTCGTCGTCTCGAAGGGTGGGGAATGGATATTTCTTGAGCAGGGACTCTATAAGCTCTATGTAGGGAAATTTCGCATGAACACACAACACCTGAATGATTTGATTAGAAATAAATTTAAAGATCATGACACGGGTATCCTTTTTTTACCTCTGGAAAGGAGTAATCATCCGTGGCTCTTAAATCATTTAGAATATGATGATAAAGTTTTTCCTCACCTGAGTTTTCTATATCTCGTACAACAGAAACTTAATCGGTCAGTTTGATTGAAGGAAAAAGAGGTAGTACCCATAAGTCTTGGCGCCATCAACTCTTGTAGATACAAAAGAATGAACTGAGAAAGGCTGTGGATGGCGAGTAAATCTGAGGTCACCCGGGTAGGCAAATATTTTACAGCCAACATCCATCACGTAGTCGAGATGCTCCTCCACAGGAAATCTCGCTCTAATCTCAGAAGTATGGATCATTTTATTGCTCAGATCTGCCGCAGTAAATCTTCACCGATCTCCTTGACTCACCGATTTGTTCATCGTCATTGTCTGTGTCGGCTTCTAAGAATGTGTTGATGTCTTTTAGAGTGATGTGGAGCGTATATTCACACAGACGATGATCCGGAGTGCTTGGGAGTCTGATGGACCCTCTAAAATTCGTTAAAACTCATGGGAGGAGAACAGAGATCTACCTTGCTTGCTTTCGTTTCGCAGAGGTCATGTCTGGTTTGCGTCAAGCATGTCATCTGTTTCGTTTTATTCAAATGAGGAAGTGTAAACCACAAAAGTCGTGGTGCGTTTGGTTCTCTTGGTCTTTCTGGTGTCATTTAGGGTTTTCTTGGCTTATAAATATATGGGACTCTGAATGAAAGACTGATGGCATGAACAATTTTGTCTGAGACAAGACAAGGAGCCAAAATTAACCATCAGCTGGATAAGAATTTACAAAATGATCACAAGAAGCAAGTATTCAGTGTGTGGTGAGTTGTAGATAAATGCACTATAATACACTCTTGTTTTCTGATGCGTGTCGACCCAAGTTTCTCCTACGTAAAATCTCTCCTCTACAATTGGCTCTTTCTGTTCGACAAAAAGACAAGAAAATGGTAATCAACATATTTATTGGGATTATTTAATTGGTTGATGTCCCATTTAAATAAGGAGCGACGATGTTCTGCAAGAACCAAGCATCTGTGAACTAAGAATATTCAGTACTCTGACCAACTCAAATGATCTACCTTCAAATGGTCGCCATCCACTTCTAAGAATTTGAGTTTCTTCTGCTTGTCAAGCACTTGAAGACCGAGCCAGTCCTCTTTGTACAGAGCAGATTCTCTCAGTGGCAGAACCTCTTGGTCCTGCCCAGCCTTGTAGAATTCAAAGCTCTATATCCGTCAATATCCCAATAACAATAAAAATAGAACTGACTTCGCTCTCGATTGGCTGCACCATAGAGTCCTGTAAAAACTTGACCATCACAAAGTTGTCAAGTTTGACCAAATTCTCTTTGTAGGTGCTGTTCTTCACTTTTCCCTCGTTATTTATATCGGGCAAGAAGATACAGCTCGACAGGTAAGTGGCTTCGTCTAAAGGATCCTGTATGTGTGATCACTCAGTAATGAATATTATACCTACATGCCAGTATTCTGCCTGCACCAAATCACGTTGAACAAAGCTGAGGTAAGCCCCGTAGTCAAGAAGCTCTCTAACCCATTCGCATATTTTGTAGTTTGTCCCAGGGCAATGCGGGAATCCAAATACACCTGCGTTACTTTACTCAACAAGCAACTCTTTGTGCTGACCTTGATGTTGACCTCCAATAGAGATCAAATTCTTTACTGCGGGAGTATTGTATCTCTGTACGTAGGCACGAAGAAACTGACTTCCTTGAGAGAAACCAATAGCATTGAACCCTCCTTTCAGTTTGGGGTCGGCGGCGATCTGTTTTGCCGCGAAAGCGACTTGATCATTCGCATTCATGAAAAACCCATTGTATTCCTGAAGATGTCAAAATCAACATCCAATGGATTGAATTATGACATACATCACTCTCGATAGTATCTCCAATCATGAGAGAGTGGACATACACTCCCGGTATAACAGATTCTAAGAGAGCCTTGATTCGTCCCATACTAGATACGTCAGCAGAGCCCGACAAAGTTTTCATACCTGAATGAATAACAGCAAGTGTCTCCCATTCCATGCCAAATCACAATAGGGGTGGGAGAGGTCGTAGCGTCTTTCTCAAGTTTGGACATGATACCTCCATGTCGTATGGGAATAAATCCGTTGACCAGTAGGAGGACCGGCAGAAGGAAAAGTAGTCTCGTGAGCATTGTGAAGTTCGCGAATAAATGAGATGATGACGATGACAAAACCTTAAAATTCAAAATAATTAAACTTCTGTGCTGTAGACGTTCAAGTTGAAAGCTTTGGAGATCAGATAATCAACATTAGATCATGGAGGGCCTTTTGAAGGAGCTTGACGCTTCTATAAAATCTGGAGACCAAGCCAAAATACTTGAAAATGCAGAGAAAGGTAATCGAAATTATTTAGACATGTAGTCACACTCACAGTCCTCGCTTCTGCACCCAATGACGCAGATGCAATCTCTTGCAAAATAGTGGCCTTGATACAATTGAACCAATTTGAATCGGCGATCAAGACTATAGATTCTCTCAGCGAGGGCACCCATCAATTCGAAAAAGCATACGCTCTATTTCGTCTGAAAAAGTTTGACGAGAGCTTGGGAGTATTAAACAGATTACCTCAACCCAAGTCTGTCCATGCACTTCAACTCGAAGCACAAGTGGTGAGTTCTCACTATCACCATCATAATATAGATCAGTTTTCTAAAGTGACAGTACCACCGTCTTGAAGAGAATGAAAGAGCGATAGAAGTATTGGATCGTTTGATCAAAGAACATAAGATCAATACCGCTGAGGTCAAAACAAATCTCGCTGCTGCACATGCCGGTGCTGCCTCTTCCTCCTCCGCCATTCAGAAGTTCCTCTCAGATTACAAGGCGAGTGTGAATGAAAAGAAACCAAAGTCTGATAATCGGACAGAGTCTGGAGGAAGGACATGATCTGAGTTACAATGTCGCGTGTGGGTACATATCTAACGGCAGTTATGAAGAAGCACTTCAATACCTTCAGAGAGCAGAGAGTAAGTCTCATCTAGAAATGAACATCCGTAGCTCAGATCAAGCATCACTCTCCTTCGAAATGAATAATCGTTGACCTCTGTGTTACGGCAGAGTCGCAACAAGATTTAGAGGCCGTTGAGATGTTAGTCTTACACCACGAATTTATTTTTGTTGGGCAAAGCACCACAGCAGATATCTTCATTTCACTTTGTCGTGCTGTCCCAAAAAAATCAAGTGGTGTTAAGAAACACAATAGATCAATGCAGAGCCACCGAGAATTCCGAGGATTTAGAGAACGAATTGAGCGGTATATTGTGCCAGCGTGCATATATACAACAAGTCTTAGGACACAAAGAGACAGCCACAGATCTCTACAACAAGGTCCTCAAGGCAAAGTAATACCCTCTCATCTGATTCTACTACAGCAGATAATAAATAGAATGCGACTGACAAGATTAGGCCAAGCGATGAGACGGTGGTAGCGATAGCGGATAACAACCTCGTGGCACTAAAGAAGGAGGCATCCATATTCGAATCCCAGAAGAAATTGAAGCATGCTGCCGCTCTCGAGGCCAAATTATCATCTCAGCAGAAGAAAGTGATCAACTACAACCGTGCACTCGTCTCTTTATACATGAATAAGGTAGAGATTATATAAATATATGTATTTATATTGTGCAGGGAGAGGAATGCAGAGAACAGTTGAAGGGTCTGATAGAGGCTTCACCTGATGAGAAGAGATACGTATTATTGCATGCATCCTTATTATATAAGGAGAAGAAGGTGAATCATTATATACATAATATCATCCAACATTTTACAGTTTGATGAGAGTCTTAAAGTACTGGAGGAGTTTAAGAATAAGGACGGAAAAGAGGATGATGTGATAGAGAGATATATGACACAGTTATACCTCAACAGTGGCAGAGACAAAGAGGCACTCAACTTGATCGAGAAAGTCAGCAGCTCTTCAAATTCTGAGGAGTTGGTGTCTGCTGCGGTGTCTCTATACGTAAGACAGGGGGATGTCGCAGCAGCCAATAAATGCCTCATTTCTTATGCGGAGAGGCTCATGACACAGAAGGTAATACTCTCACATTTTATATAGAATACAATTCATAAGAGCAGGGAAATATATCTTCAGAGAGGCTGATGGGGACACTGAGAGAGATCGCCGACTTCTTAATGTCACACCAAGCACACGCACAAGCAGCTTCTATATTGGAGAGATTATTCAGAATGACTAATGACGTCACTATATTGGGTCAATTAGTCATCGCATTCTCTCACTTTGATCCCAAAACTGCAGAACAGTAAGTTTACCTCTCGTATTATTGATCATAAATAATCAATTAATATAGATACGGAGACAAACTTGGAGCAATCAGAATAGAAGAGGATGTAAGAAACTTCATTCATGCTAAACATTAATGATAACAGGGTGATATTGATGTTGAGGCATTGGAGAACATTGCTGCTCCCAGGTTGTCAGTGAAGACATCAGAGAGCACTACAAGCAAGTTGTAAGGATATTATAGATGACGATAATATTTAAAACTCTCAGACAAGTCATAGAGAAAGAGAAGAAGAAGAAGAAGAAGAAGAAGCTATTACCAAAAAACACAGAGAAGCCTTTAGATCCAGAGAGGTAATATCACCAGATCAATATAAATAATCCAACTAGATGGCTGCCATACAAAGAGAGAAGCTACTACAGAAGAAAGAAGGGAAAGTACGGCGGTCTGGAGAAAGGTGAAGAATGTGTGCATCATGTCGCTGATCAAGTTCAGGGTCACAAGGAGTGACGGAGAAGAAAGTGGCTGGCAAGAACGGTACTGCTGCCACAACCACTGCCCCAGCGGCCGCAACAGCACCAGCAGTGAAACAAGCACCGGCGCCACAATCTCAACCAAAATCTTACAACAAAGGAAAGAAGGGAAGGAGATGAAGACATTGTTCAGAATAAATCTCCTCTGTCATTCGCACATCATATCATGAAAGGGATGAAACATTCTACGTGTTAATATTATCGCAACAGCTTTAACCAAGGTTCTCCATGGCATCTAATCGGTTCAAGATGACGTCTTTACTGTGATTTGATGAGATCATGTTCATATGCAGATCCTTCTTACCTTGTCTCCATTATCTCTCCTGCTAGGAATATCTCGTCGATTATAGTGTATATTTTGTAAAAGTTAAATACGATGTCAAGCTCGCACACATTTCCGAAGTAGGCGTCTAACACCTGCGAAAAATGAGCTCGATGGAATGACGTCACAGCCTTACTGACCTCGACAAAGAGGTGGATGATCTCTAAATATCCCAGAGCATTGTCGTTGGCATCGACACAGAATATAAAGAATAGACCGGCATATCGCCTATATACGATTTTGAATGTTCGAAACTGTTACTTTAAAAATTTATAGCATCAATTCCTTCTTACCTCTACAAAATTGGTGAATTTTGTTTCTCTCGAATTGACCAGTCTATGTATCTCGTCCGAAAGTTTTCGCTTCTCAACGTCCTCATATGGAGAATACCACTTTGCAAATCGAGTCTTTCCCTGTCGATTCTGGACCAACATGAACTGTATCATCTTGCCAGAGTTTGACCAGCACAGGCGGAAGTTTCTGCGCAGATCTGCGATGCATTTCGCAGGACCCCAAAGAGCAAACAACATTATTTAGGCGATAGAAATTATATTCTCTTCATGGCCTGATTTAAATTTGATGATGTCAAAGCCCTTGTATGCAAAAAAAATTAGCCATGCAACTAGTTTGACTGATAAAATATAAATACAAAGCTGCATTTTCGTTGCTCGGTGTCGCCAAAGAGCACAATTTCCAAATTGCTTGAAGAATACGAAGGTAAAATTTCCAGTCAGTCTCTAATTATGCTGAAAATCTCTCCTTTTTAAGAAATGAAATCAATCGGTGTCAATAATAAAATTAGAGATAAAGGAACATAAGCCTTGAGTGAGCTCGATATGCCTGATGAATTACAGATTGATCAAGGGATATGTGAGGCAACATAAAAAAGAAATAAATCGTACTCAAAGAAGCTTACGCAGTGTGCACTTTGTTCTGATTTTTATAACCAATTATAAGCGGCCTTGGGGATCTTGTGTGACATGCCCAACAATCTGATATCGTTTTTCGAAGAAAGCAAACCAATCATCCAGAACTTTCAATTCTGCTGGTGATAGAGTACTACAATAATTAATTGTGTTCTGTTACAATTCATAGTTCGAGGAATAAGATACCTGTAATCAGCTACTGCATCCTCTGGTTTAACGGAGCTCTTGCCAAGTCCACGGCTGCCATCTTTACCCGCAAAAATATGATAACTCGCTCCAGGTCCGTACATTTGTGGTTTGCTGCTGACATCAAAGACAGTGCCCTTGATTGCCACGTAAATAGGTTTGGAGGAATCAACACCAGTATATTGAGCGAGTTCCTGCGTTGTGTAATGGTTGTTAAGAGGTGGGGGAGGTGGATTCGCAGGCAGTTGGAAGGCCATGTTTGTTTTTTTATTTGATGTCGCGACTTTAGTTTGCAGAAAACTGATGTGTTAGTATAGTTACGTCAATGAGAACAATAAATCTTCATCAGTGGACAATGAATCTTTTTGCAATCACTGCAAAGAGTTCCGAAGAATACCAACATTGAATGTGAAACAAAATGAAATCTCGTTTTGTGCTTGGAAAAATTACAGGTGACGCCAATTTATTTTTTTTCAGTGCCACTGTTTTTTCTTCTGGCGTCCATCTGCATTGCTGCGGAAGGCAGTTGTCCATAATTTGCAGGTGATGGTGGGGAGGCTGTGCCCTTCTCTGGTTTATACCCAGACGCTTTCACAGGGGAAGGT
This sequence comes from Protostelium mycophagum, assembly GCA_002081555.1. Classification (NCBI taxonomy): domain Eukaryota; phylum Evosea; class Variosea; order Protosteliida; family Protosteliaceae; genus Protostelium; species Protostelium mycophagum. The sequence continues at coordinate 52,519 of MZNV01000808.1, read as the reverse complement.
GCTGTCTGTGAACAAATATCAACATCAACTCAGATATTGCCAAGTCTCACCTTTGAGAAGGTGTTGCCAGATGGCAGCGTCCCATAATTAGAAGTGGGTCCTATTGGAGGGGAGAGGTTGTTCACCGACGACCTGACAGGGGGGGAGGAGGATTTGAAAGAGGTGGGCAGGGTTCCATAATTAGCTGCTTCTAATCAGATATAAAACATTAAAGACATTGTATAGACGTGGGTGTCTCCCTGGTTTGAAATGATATGTCTCAATGAATTCACATGATTAGACCACTTACAAGTCGGCCCAACAGGTTGAGGAGCACTATTTGTGCTGGTATTCAATTTAGACATCAAAGAACCGAGGTTCGTGGGTAGCTGTCCGTAATTTGATGCTGACACTTGTGGTGGTGTCTCGCTAGTCGATCCGCTGCGTGCTACCTTTTCGGCAGTGGGTGCAGCCTGAACATAAACTCAGATCATGACGTGGCACAATGCACTAAATTGCGTCTATGTTCCGATAATGTAATAAGAATATATATTCACCTGTACACCAAATAGACTGGAGGGAATCTGTCCATAATTAGATGAAGCTGGAGGACTTGCAGAACCAGTTGTGGGAGAGCCCATATTCATGCTACTTCTCAGATCCACGCTGTCTGTCTTTGCAAAAGAAGTGGGCAAGGTTCCATAATTAGAATTAGCGACAGGCGCTGTGTTAATATGGCTCGCATTGGCATAAGGACTGTCTGTCTTTGCGAAAGAAGTGGGCAACGTCCCATAATTAGAATTAGCGACAGGTGGTGCAGCTGAGTTAAATTGGCTCGCGTTGGCATAAGGACTGTCTGTCTTGGCAAAAGAAGTGGGCAACGTCCCATAATTAGAATTGGGTGCGGGGGGTGACGTGTTTGTTGCATGATTTCCATTCGCCTGAGGGGACTCCATCTTTGCAAAAGAAGTGGGCAACGTCCCATAATTAGAATTGGACAGAGGGGAAGTACTCATGGGTGGGGATACGGACTTAGATACCTCCGCGCTGACATGGTCCACGTTGGCGTAAGAACTCTCCTGGCTGTTGTTGAGGAATTCTGACTTGGGCCTCATGAGGTGTGTAGGTAGTGTCCCATAATTAGATTGCTTTTTCATTCAGTATAAAATCTATAGTGAACATAATTTTAGAGCCTTGAATACTTGGAATTGCATAATAGAATATTTTCAATAAACATAAAAATAAATACCGCAGCGGGAGGCGTGGCGCCCATGGGAGGCAATGGAGCCGTTCCTGTGTTGACAGACGATAAATTCGCATATGCTGATAAACCAGTAGGGGCGACGGTGTTATTCTGCGGTGGTATGATGAGGGATGCAGGTAGATTGCCATAATTAGACATTGCTGGTGTCGTTCCTCTGGGCGTCATCACGGAAGATGAGATCTAAAGAGTCAATCATCGAGATAATAATTCCAGTGCTCACAGAAGGAAGATTGTTGTTGTTGCTCTGCATCAAATTGACAGGCAGAGTACCGTAATTGGAATTATTTGGCATAGATACTGATACTGGAGTTGGGAGCTTATCTGCAGATCCCGCAGATCCGACAGATCCAACGGATGACGTCCTGTCAGGTGTCATTCAATGAGGATGATATCTTAATCACCTGTTGTTCAGTGCTCCATAATTTGTGAATGGTCCGGTGTTCTGTTTTTTTCAATATCATAATAAGATATCATGACGACTCACGACTTGTTGCAAGTTGGCATACGGAGCAGAAGGAGGACTTTCGTCCATTTCCTTTGCTCTAGCGATGGGAGGTGTGACAACACTAGCGGGTGTTCCATTAGTTGGGGTCATAGCAGCAGGCGCGATGGGTGCCGGGGTTCCCTTCGTTATTCAGCATCTACAACGGCACGATATTTTGAGACGACATAAAATATGAAGGATGACAAATTGATCCTCGTAGTACAAGTACAGAGAAAATCAAGATCACGTACATTCTCAGCATCAGGAAACTCAACAGTTCCGTAAGCAGAGTGTTTGGGAGCACCCTGCCCAGGAAATCCTACAAAAGAAGCGTAATTTCCTGCTGTGGGGGCGTTCATAGGTTGTACTGGCCCCGTGGGCTAAGATATCATGAGCCAATGTCATGAGGAACAAAATTTCATTGTGTTGATTTACAACTGGCGAATCACATGTCACGACATGATATATGATATCATACCTCAGAAGTAGGTGCGGGCTTCTGGTAGTTGGGATTGAGCTCGAAAGTAAGATTGCTGAGAGGCAACCTCAATATGTCACTCAGCTCGTTGGTAAGATCATTGAGTGAGGGGTAGATCTTTGGCTTCCCATCAAATCTGTATCCATTGGGAACTGTCTCCAACAATCCATGTTTCACTATGAATGTCAAATGTAATAATATTCTAAACATAAATGTGTTTTATGTAATGATTGTGCTAAAAAAGTAATTATGGGTATACCTGTCTTATTGTTTACATATGATATCGCGAGACATCCTGGTGTGCTGCTGAACCTCACCAAATAAGATCCATTCTCGGCATTTGCAAGAAGTTCGTCAGCTGTTGTAGATCAATATATTTCCACATAATCACAATAAATGAAGACCTTCTTGTGATGTGAGATCACCATGGAACCAACTTAGTCGAGATAAATCAGATCTCAATGTGTACTTCAATAAGTAGTTGTAGAAATCCACCACCTGATCATCATTAAAATGGAATAAAAACGAAAAATGATTACCTCGTAGAGAGATGCAAAGAGCCTTCCTCTGGCGTTCCTTTGATAAGCTTCTTCAATCTTAAATCCTGAAGGTGGTGCACATGCGATCAACGTGTGCGTCGTCTTTAGTTTGTTATCTCCTTCTACATATCCTGGCATAGTTAATCATTTTTTCGGATTTTTAAACTGCTTCTGTTGCGTACTAGGCTCTGCCACAGTTTTATTTTATGCTGTAATTATTTATCTTTATATATTATTTATTTATATGTATTATTTATCTTTATATATTATTTATCTTTATATATTATTTATTTATATGTATTATTTATCTTTATATATTATTTATCTTTATGTATTATTTATCTTTATATATTATTTATCTTTATGTATTATTTTTGTTCCGGCTCTGCAGCTTTGTTTAAGAGATCTTTTCGTGAATATTATTATATTTATCTTTCGTCTCGAACGCTTCCAGGTCTTTATGCATGTTGTGATTATGGCGAAGCCGCACGTGCGGCGTATTTTATGTGTTCTTGTGGCTTTGACAGAAAGACAATGCCCAAAACCTTTCATAACGAACGAAACGTAAATGACTTAAAAAATATCATAAAGTTGTCATCCTTGTTGACAAGTGACACTTCTTTCCGCCCAAGCGCAACACGGACAGCTGCAGAATTAGATGTCTACAACAGCACAGACATTCTTCACGATAGAGCTATCGGTCAGAGACCAAACGGCCGGCCCGTTAAGACACACGGTAGTAACCGGAGATCCGCGGTTTCTTACGGGCAATACCGGAAGAAATTATTTACCTATGGCGAAAGAGCCTGGCTTTGATTTCGAGAATCTAATTAAGAAGGTACCAGAAGGCTGCTTCTCTAATAACTTCTCTGTCTCTGTGGAAGACAAGAACCCATGGAACCATTCCGCATTAAGTACACCTTCCACCTGTATGTTTTAACATGGCAAGGGACGCCTAGTGTTGTGATACAAAGTTTTTGTTTGGGAAATGTGAGATGAATGTGAAATGACCTACCTTTTCCAGGCATTGCTTTAATGGACCAAAACCATTGAGGAAATCAGAGAAACGATACATGGAGATAAAACCGGTATTGGAGTTATCTAATATGTACTGCAGATGATCTATAGAGGTGGCGTCCAGAGGTAAAGTCTGCTTCAGGGCAGAGATGAATCGATCCCAACTGATGACAAATGCCTGTCGGTGTCATTGTCTCAAATCGATGATTATATCATAAAGTGTACCTGCTCAAAATTGTTCTCCCAGAAGATACGAGCATCATCATCTCGGAAGCATTGTGTGAGCTTCTCCAATTCTGAGGTGTAAGGAGGCAAATCTTTAGTCTTTTTCACTGCAGTGTTCTTCTTTGCTGTCTTTGCCTTCTGTTGTAATTCGAGGTAAATATCGGTGGCCTCTTTGTATATCTGGGTATTTATATGATCGAGTCTTTTTCTCACACGGTTACTGGTGAAGAAACGAAGGAATCTACGTTGTCTCATTCTCTTATTTCATCAAAAGAAGACATACCTCCCGATGTTGATGAGCTCATTCAAGAAGTCAGAGTATTCTACCATTACGGCCTCCAATTGTTTTGCCTCATTTGTTACCGATGGTCTGTAAGAGCTCTTGGTGTTGAGGTAATCTGTGAGTACAGACAGTAAGAACTTGATTGTGATGGTAAACTCTGAGACATCCACAGTGCTCTTCTTCCCCTCCAGAATGGTCAGCACCTGTTCCGCTCTAGTCTTCGAGTTGGACAATCTCTTTTTAGAAGACATTGTGTCTCTGTTTGTGTTTAGGGTGTCACGTTCAGTGGATATAGGTATTCACCTTCAAAGAGGACCGATGCGGCTGCTGATGTTGTTCTGAGTTTGACACCCAAGACAGTTTTCGGAAACAACTTGCCAGGAACAACGCGATAAAGTGCGGGTGCAGCACCACTTAAGATCCCACAATTACGGTTCTGAACAGCCCCTCCAAATTGGCTCTGTCATCTTTATCTCGAACTGCAAAAAGATCCTTCGGCCTGATCAGAGTGTTCAGCTGAATGAACAACTGCAGCGTACAGAAATTCACGGTTTCATACCGTAAATCTCCGGTTACTACCAGAGTTCCGATCTCTTGAAAACAAAATAAATAAATAAAAAAATAAAAAATTAATGAAGAGGAGCGATACATTTATCTTCATACGACCATGAGTTTTGTTCCCGCCATTTTTTGTAGTTGTGAAATGAAATTTTCACTTCCAAAATGGTCGAATATTCTTCTCCCTGTCTTTTCGTCGTTCTGACTCTTTCCCACGACTACCCATTCCACAGTGTATTTAGCCGCTATAATGGCTGCTGTTCCTGAGGGGTCATTTGTTCCAGGAACGAGAAGGGTGTAGTCGATCTACAATCAGTCAGAAAGTGAGATTTAAATGAAAATCAAGAATTACGTTTGGTTTTTCGTGTTCGAGGACATCGGCGAATTGGTGAGAAATGGCACAGGCAGCTTCTCTCAACTTGGCCTTTAAGAGGGAGATTGAGTCGTGTTCACCGACAATGGATTTTTGTGAACGTTGAATGTGGTGTTCTATGATAGATTGTGGCAGTGTCTCGTTCCATGGTGTGTAGATGATAAGGTGGTCTTGTTCTGGATTGTCCATGATGGAAATACAGTGATGGAGCGCTCTAAGGCTGTCTTCTGAACCGTCATTAATTAACATGAGCATGTGTCTCGCTCTTCCATCGACAACAGGTCCGGCGTTAGTAGCCTCCATCAGACTTGGTGCGTCATTGTTCTTCATCTCTCTCTTTGAATGTTTTCTTAGCATCCTCTTTCTGCCTCTCTCTGATCCAGAATAAATGAAGGCAGATCCCTCTGTGTTGGACTCATGGAGATTGTCTCCCTTGTGTATACAGTTGACTTTACAGTCTCTGGACGCCTGTTTGATGGTGAGCTCCAGATCCTCAGAGCTCATGGGATAGTAACAGGCCAGTATGTCTCCCCAGAACTTCTTCATGAGGACCTCTGATTCTTGTGTGGTGGGACACTCTGTGATGTTGGGTATCTCTCTTGGCTGCTGTCCATCGAAGGTGTAGTCTGCGTAGCTGCACACAACTGAGACTGAGAAAGCGGGATCTATTCACCTGGCAATGCTGGAAACGTAGTTGGGATCGGTGGTGTCTATGTTGTGATTTCGTGCCAAAAAGCTGCTTGAGAATGCGCTTGCTCTGTCACTCTTTGACAATAGACCTCGAATCTTCTCTCGTACGGGCATGTCTGGTGCGTGTTCGTGATGATTTTGGGGTTAATCAACAACGCCAAGTAACGAGGAAGCGAAAATTCGGGTGGATCTCTCGGTAGCAACTTCCCCGACTTGCACAAATCCCCTGCCGAAATCCTGGAATCTCAAGATGTTCTGTTCCTAAACATCGCATCGTGCAAAAAATACAAAGGAAAATGTTGACGGGGAGGCAACATTTGATATACTCTTTATCTTCGGTCTGTCGTACCACCGCTTCTCTTTCCGGAGAAGAGATGTTTTGGCTTCAGGTCGAATATGTGTCTGTCTGACTCTCCCTTTCTTGCCTGCTTGTTCATCTTCTTCTGGTTCTTTCTTCCGACGCTCTCTGCTCTCATCTTCTCCTTCAGGTCCTTGAATCCCTCGCCTCTTGCGGGTGATTTTGAGGTGAGGCGCTGTCTCTTCTTCAACATCTCCTCACCCACAGCCTCTTCGGCTTGTGCGACTGAAGATGAGCGGGTTCTCTTTCTGGCACCTGGGAGGTCGGTGGGTGATGACGTCATCATTTCTTCATAGAGACATTTACAAAAGGTTTTCATTGTTCGCGAAGACATTAAGTATCAAGATTTCTTACCATCTCTAGACATAGAGCGAGCGCGAGCGCGGCTCACAGCTCTCGACGAGTCAATGCCGAGTTCTTCCAGCTGCTCCTTGAAATCGTCGACACCTCCTTTTGTTCTTCCTATTCTGTTTACAACGGCATGGTTACGTCCACGGTCTTCAACTCCAGCTTGTTTGATCAATTTCTGAGAAAAGTCAGCGACATTTTAAGAAAGATCTGGTATTTTCTGAGAAAGATCTGTAAATCTGACCTTCTTGTCTCGGATCTGTTGTACGATCTCAGATTGTTCTTCGGTGAGCTCCATCTCTGGCTCCTCCTCCTTTCGCTTCTTCTCTTCTGCTTCTAATCTGAGCTCCTCCTCAGCCTCCAACTCTTCCAGACGGCTCAAGATGTCGGGATCGATGTAATCGGCAATGTTGTGACCGTCCATGATCTCGGGGACGATGTCGAACTTCCAGTCATCATCGCCCAACTGGTAACGTTCTACATCTATTCAGCACATATCCATTAAAATAAATTTTGCAAAGTGAACGCATCACTCTATCCGCAAAGAAAAATTGTTCTGTCATAAAAAAACGCAAGCACATGTGGGGACTTTGTGTCACAAACAAAATATACCAAGGCTATGAATACTATACTCACTCTTCCATTCTACAGAGTTAAAGTTCTGGAGCCATATGGGCTTGGCCTCTTCAGCTGCTTCATAGTCTAGCACGTGCTTCTCCGCAGAGGCTGATACTTTGGACATTCTGTTCTGCACTGAGGCTGGGATCACTGGTGCTCTCACCTTGTTTTCTCAGTCAATAAACAAAATGATGAGAGTTCAATAAGATGTCTCACCTTCTCGTCTCTGGGGGTGGGTTGAGCGAGGTGGATGCGGGATAAGATGTCATCAGACTTCTTGCTGCTCATCTTTGACTCGACACGGTTGGCGAGTAAGACATCGCAAGCTGCCTTCTTAACGGCCATCACTCCCTCTTCTGTCATGGTGGACATGGGGATGATGGGGATCTGCCTCGCGTCACACATTGTCCAAGTGATCAAGAATGATGATTTACCTCTCCATTGTTGGTCATCTTGTTTATGATCTTCTTGTGGTAGTCGGACAATTCCTCAAACTTGATGATGTCGATCTTGTTGGCACAGATGAGAAGAGGCTTGTTTGTGAAAAGTGGCTTGATGCTGTGGAACAAGTTGGCTTGTACTTCTAAAGAGTAACCGCAGTTCTCAGAAATGTCGATCACAAATAAGATAGCCGCGCGAAGATGAGCGAGAGCGGTGATGGACTGCATCTCGATGGTGTTTCTCTCTTCTAAAGGATGATCCAAAATACCCGGTGTGTCAATCACTTGCCATCTCAAGTATTCATAATCTGTGTGTCCCACAAAGAGTGACTTTGTGGTGAAAGGGTAAGGTTGTACCTCAACATCAGCACGGGTGACCTAACGAAAATGAGAAGGCGTCTATGAAAGTATATAAAATCCATACCTTGTTTAAGAAGGAGGATTTTCCGACGTTGGGGTAACCGGTTAAGACGAGAGTACGTGTGTTGGGGTCGATAGAGGGCAAACGAGCAAGATGTTGTCTGACCTGCTCTAAATAACCAAGAGAAGAGTTCTGCTGCTTCAATAATGTGCACATTCTGCGAAGATTAGACGCGGAAATAATTGTGAATGGATATGAGAATTGACCTTCCGAGAGCGGCCTTCTTGAGCTGTTTGCAACGATATAAAGAGTCTCCGTATTTGAGAAGTTTGAGGTAGTCATTGGCGATTTGATCGATCAAATGTCTCGCAGTGTTCAACTGGCCAAGAGCGAGTTTGTAGTGATCACGATCGTAAAGAATATTGATGAGATCGGCATAGAAAGGGTGGATGTCCTGGACAAAAAATCCGTGAATGAACACAGAATGTTGAGAATGAGAAGCATACCGTCAACAATGGGAACTCATCAAGAATGAGTGACAGCTTATCGTGAGCATTCTGTTGTGTGTATTTGATCTTTCTCATGTAGAAAGCTCTGATACGGGTAATGGCATAACTGGGATGGACGACTGTTGGTGTCTTCCTCTGTGTCTTAGATAACATTACATCCACGAATTCCTGGGCCGTGGGCACCGTCGTTATCTTCTTAAAATTATAAACCACCATGATGATATGCCTTCTAAAAGTCAGTATTCCCTTCCGTCCAGCGTCCGTGACATAGTTTTGGACACTCACCTCAAAAATACGGAAAATTTAGACGAACAGCACACCGATGATGGTTTGTGTTGTTGTGCCGGACTTGACTGGCAGAATGTGAAGAAATTTCTCAGTACGCGATAAGGAACCGAGCAACTCTCGGTTGAATGATCTACAACAAGCATGAGACTCTTTTTCCGTTCATCTTTTGAGAATGAGGACTTTCCACAATTCACGCAACAATGCATGTGCGCTCCCTTTTCTGCACATGAGCGATTACCTTGCTATATCCATTTATATCGTCCAATCTGTTCTTGCCTCCAAGAAGTTGGCCTGCACATTGAGTCTTGTCGGTCGCGAATGGAACTGCTCATGCTGCTGGAAGCTTTTGAATTCATCAACTGGACTTCTTTATCGTGTTGAGCCTGGAAAAATGTCACTGTGACACATTCAAGTTGAAGGCAGGGTAAAAATAGCTCGGACCGAGAATTCAACATCGAAGCCGAGAAACTTCAAGATGAGGCTCAAAGTGCACCAAGTACCCTCTATACGTGAGTTCAGTCCCTGCCTGTATCAGATCGTGACTTCTTTCAGATAAAGACATCGTCACAGCGCTCGGATGGACCAGCACCAATGAACTTGTGAGTGTTGCAGACGACAAAGTATTTCAAAAGTGGAATTCGGAGGGAGAACCATTATCACAGGTAAATGCAACAGGTTCGTGATGGTGGTATGGCTTACCTTATTCAGATGTGCACTTTGGATACCTTTGTGACTGATTTGCACTGGGCACCATTTAAGAAAGGTGCCACAGCTGAGGTCTTAGTTGCAGCTTGCACAGATGGTGCGTTTAATACTTTATTGGTTCTGAATCGAACACCAAGGATCTCACCGCTCATTTTGACCAGGTTCATTTCGTCTAATTAATAGGAGTGGAAGGACAGAGAAGACGGTCGAAAAAGCTCATACCGGTGCCGTCACAGCCGCAAGGTGAGAAATAATCGGATGAACATCTTCTCAATTCTCATCGAAAGGTGGAGTTATGATGCTGCCTCTCTCATTACCGCTGGGGAGGATGGATTATTGAAAATATGGTCGCGTGTTGGTGTTTTTAGATCCACACTCTTGAATGTGGCGGCTTGTATATATAGTGTAGCATGGGGTCCGAACAATGACCAAATCCTCTTAGCCGTTGGAAAAGAGCTGATCATCAAGTTGGTCAACCCACCATCTGCAAAACAGATACAATGGAAGGCACATGATGGTACAGGTGAGTTCTTCAAGTGGCACAGTTTTACCACAATACGGAAACAAACCTTTCCTCAATATTATAGTGCTGAAGGTAGACTGGAATCCTGTTAATAACATGATTATCTCTGGTGGAGAAGATTGCAAATATAAGGTGAATCAACTTCTAAGCGAACCAATTATTCACACGAAAGGTGTGGGACGCTTATGGACGGCTTCTGTATCAGAGCGCACCTGCTGATTCCATCATCACCTCTGTGAGTTGGTGTCCTGATGGAGAGCTCTTTGCCGTGGGGTCTTTCAACACGATCCAATTGTGCGACAAAATAGGAGTGAGTGGAAATTATTATCATGGAGTCTTTAAAAGATGTCAAAGAAAATCGTGTTGCCAAGCCGCAGAATCAAATGGATCAATAAATTCATGATAAATATGACTGACATGTACAGTGGTCATACTCGAGAGAAAGAACCACGAGTGGGTCATTGTTCAATCTCGCCTGGACCACAGACGGAACGGAAGTAGCCGGAGCTGGTGGGAACGGAACCGTCTGTTTTGGACATTTGATTGACAGACGCATCGAATGGTGAGTCAGCGAAGATCCCGCATCACTCTTTTCGTCTCACAAATTGACCAGGCAGAACGTGATCGCCTCTCTAGACGGGGAGAATCATGTACACGTTCAAGACTGTAACAGCGAAGGGATGGAAGAATTATCTTTCAGAGATAGAGTCATCAAACTTTCTCTCGGTTTTGATTATCTCATCGTGGCAACATCCACTCAGTGCAGGTGAGATATCTTTCAAATAGGGTAGAAAACTGAAGGAGATTTCAGTTTGTACAATATTCAGACATGGAACACCCCGATCGCGTTTGATTTGAAGGACACTGTGAATCTCATCATACAGAGTCAAAAGTAAGCGGACTTTAAGGAATGTGGACTGAACAATCTAGGCATTTCTTGACTGTCGACAATATCAATGGTATCAACCTGTACAATTATGAGGGTAGACTTTTGAGCAATCCTAAATTCTCCCTCCGAACCGGTATGACTTTTGGTCAATCTACAACGCGTGACTCTCCATAGAATTTTCCAACGAACAGACCATGTCCCTTAGCAACGATTATCTTGCGATCTTGGAGAGATCTGACAGAAAATCTATTCATATATTAGATCTAGCCACTGGTAAGACCAGCGAACCGATTAGACACAACTGTGAGATCAACGAGATCTTCATGAATCAATACGGTACTGGATTACAACGCAAAGTCGGATTCATAGACAAGAACCACGACTTGTATATTGCACAGGTGACAAGATTCTTCATTTTGAAGCAATGTGAACAAATGATCAGGTATCCAAAGGTGTCCCCACGAAGATCGCATCTATGGTCAATTCTGCCATGTTTAATGACAAGACTGACATGCTTGCTGCCATTGTAGATGGTGCTTTTATTGTGTGGCTGTATCCCAACTGCATATTCTTTGACAAGGACCTCACCAATGTCACCAGAACTCAGAAAGAAACCACGTGAGTTTTTTGGTTTGTATTCATCATTTTGTCTATTCATGTGTTGCACCGCCACGACCGAGATTATCGTAGATCAATTTATTTATTTAATGATCTGGCAGGCTGGATTTTGGAAAAGATCCTCAAATCACTTCTTTTTTTGGTGAGTCCATCTTTTTATAGATTTTGACTTATTTTATTCAGGAAAGACGTGTACCATTAGACGCACGGACGGTGCACAATTGACCACATCGGTCACAATTTATCCACTCATGTTATATGAATACTGCGAGAAGGGAGACTGGGAAAAAGCCGTGAGGTTGTGCCGTTTTGTCAAGGTAGATTATTCGCAGCGAAAGTTGCTCATTTCTAAACGCTACGGCTGCCAAGACAATATATATTTGTGTGATATCACTCTTTGCGCCGGCCAATTATTCATTGCGTGCAGGATGAAGTATTGTGGGCCACTCTGGCAGCTGCTGCTGTAGATGGAAATGATCTCAATACTGGTAGGATATAAAAAACGTCAACTTTACATCTCATAACATTATACAGCGGAAGTAGCGTTTGCTGCTATCGAGGAAGTGGATAAATTACAATTTGTAACACATATAAAAGAAATCCCATCTTTCGAGGGCCGAAATGCGGGTGCGTTCGTTTCAATTGTCGTAATTGTTGACATGAGACAGAGATGTTCATATATAAGGGACAGATCAAGGAGGCAGAGACAATATTGTTACAAGCTGGTTTAGTCTTTAGGGCTATCAAATTGAATATTAGACTTTACCGTTTCGAAAGGTGTGGTTTATATTTAAAGTAACTACGAAATGACATTTTTAGGGCTCTCGAGTTGGCCACAAAATTCAAGGTCCATCAAGATACAGTGATTGCTTACAGAAACCGCTATCTACAACAATGGGAGAGAACAGAAGACTTGCCTGAATTCATCAGACAAGCAGCCAATGTGAGTACCAACCTTTCAAATCACCCGGCAAAGCCATGACTATAAGCTAAAAATTCCAAAATGATATGTTTCTGAACCAAATCAGTACCCTGAGATCGATTGGGAGTCCATCAAGGCCAAGACAAACGCCGAAAAGGAGAAAGAAAGGAACAGGTACAACTTAAACAAAATATTCAATTTCTGACCTTTGAAGGTGAAACGAGGCCAGCTTCGAGGCTGTTGGGGTGAGGGCATCTATCACTCACCAGACATTTGAACAGTCTTGAGGCTGATACGTGATCAAATTCTTCAAATAATTCACCCAGTCTGTTTATCGGACAATAAATATTTTTCTTTATCTGTCTACTTTTAGCCATTTCACTCATAAATATTCGCTCCATCGCTTTTTTTCGCAATGAAAGCTCCTGGAGAAGATGTTGAAGGCGTGCGAAGTCAGGCTTCCAAAAATGTGGAAAAATTGATTTTTATCGCAAGTAAAGACACCGGTTCCTCTTCCTGGACGAAAATCCCAAACCGTGGGCGAAACAATTTTCTCTCTCCTTCATCTCACTTTCTCATCAACACAGTCTTGAGACCTTCCTTTGTATTTTAAACAGCCACCAACAAACGAAATGATCCACAAAATTACCACTTTTGCTTTATTCGTCGCACTCGCTTGCTTCGCTTCCGCCGCACCTCAACAGAAGAGGGGACTTTTGGACGGCCTCCCCTTGGTTGGAGGTGTCTTGGGTAATGGCGGACTTCTTGGAGGTATGATGGGGTGTACAAAGAAAGACGATGATGACAAGAGCAGGAGTTCTTGGCGGGGGACCCTCTGGAGGACTTCTCGGTAACAACCTTTTAGGAGGTAAATTTTTTCACTGGCCTAAATCGCGCAAAAAATAGAATGATGTTTCTTATAAGCGAACAGGTCTTCTGGGTGGAAAAGGAATTGCTATCGCAGCAGCTTATTCTTCCACTACATATGTACACGCAAATGTTGCCGCAAATATTGCCATCGACCTCCCCTCTCAGGGCGGTCTCCTCGCCCCCATCACCGGGCTTTTGGGTGGTGTCTTACCTCTCAACAGTCTCCTTGGCAACTGCTTCGCCACTACAACCGCTCTCACTGTCAAGGTAACATTTTTGAAATAAACTGAATAAACATTGACATCATATAGTCCGACGTCGACTTCGAGATTTCTGTTGGAGTTCAAGCCTCCATTGATGTCTCTCTCCCCGCAGGCTGCTCTCCTGTCAGCACTCAGGGATTCGTATACGCCTCCACTCAAGTCGGAATCAAAATCGACGTCTCCGCGCACGCCTCCGTCGCCGCGACACTCGTTACGCCCGTTCTCAGCTTCGACGCTTCCCAAGGTACTTTGGGGCTGTTGAAGTTGGACAAGGCTGGAGTCTTCTCTAGAATACCTTGTGTCTTCGACCCCGCCACCGGAAGATTGGCAGCTGATCTCGGTGTCGGTGCCATCGCCGGAACTTACATCTTTGTCAACATTCAAGTCTCTGTCTAAACACTCACTCTGTAACAATAAACAACAATTTCTTTCATGTTTGAAAAACACATCTCTACATCTCAAAATTTATTCTTCTCATCTGTGCATCCACTGTTTTAAGTTATTCGCATTTGTGTGGAATATGCCTCATATTGGTATGTGCTATGTGTCTCATAACTGTCCAAAAAATCTTCGTTTCCTGTCGGTGTGTGCATGTCGTGTAGTATGTCCATATAGCTTCTCTCTTCTTCCTTCTGGTGTGGTACTGTCCCCTAAAGAATCTATGAGAACAAGTCTCAAAATATTGAGACGATCTACAACGAGATACCCACCGCACAAAAAACCCACTGGACCAATCTTCCGTGCCCGCCATCAAACGGCTGGCCCACTTTGGCCGAATTAGACATGGTCCCCCTCCCAAACGGGTCTGCGTGATCCACTCTTCCAACACATGGAATGGACCAGCCTGAAGGCAATGCCTGCATCTTTTTCTTCACGTACCGGACGACCGCAGATTGTATTAGAGGTGACTGTGCAGTGATGAGAGTCACATGAGGGAAACCATGATCTTATTGTGGCATTATTGATGGTCAGCTCGTGCCGCAGAACCTTCATTCCAAAAAAACGTCGGATGCAGACATGAAATGCATACCTCTATTTCCTCACTGTTGTGCCACACGAGTTTACGCACAGCGAATGTGAGACCTCTAAAGTCGTATCCAAAAGGAGATTCTATATTGGAAAGCCTTATATTTCCTGGTATTTGTCCTCTATACTCGATCATTTGCCATGGGTCTGATAGACCGATGATCCAACTGACTTGTCTGCTGAATTTTGCGCTACTTGGCTCTTTGGCATAAAAGAATCTATTGCCAATAAGGGTGATGGTGTAGTGACGGATCATCATCGGCTGATCAACACGAATCACTGTTTTTTTGTGCTGTTGAATCACCTTTTCATGAGTCTTGTGCCCTCTGCTTGTTTGGCTGTCTGACTGGACTTCCATATTCTGCCATCTGCTAGTCCTGAGGGTAAGAACTCCCCTTGATAGACATAACAGAAGAGGTTCGCATTGTTTGGCAGGGTATCTGTTGGCAGTCAGAGAACCCCCGATATCGGCACAAACTTGAAAGAAGAACCCTCTCTGTTCTATAGAAGGAAGGGTTAGGATTGGAAGAGCGCGACAACAGGAGAAGACAAGCCTGCACGAACCTATTGTCTTCAGCTCTCATCTTTTCGAATCAACGAACATGACCCATCCCCTCTGATCCCATTCTATGTCGCCATTCTCCAAGTCTTGCCCAGCCGCCGTGGTCGAAGGATTTAACTGTCTGAATCTTTTTTTAATCGGTATCTGCAATCATGAGTCTTCCAATTAACTATTTTGTCCCAACCTCTTCTCGGTGTGTGTCTTGCATGTGATCATCAGATTTTTTTGATGTGGATTCGCAGTCTTCGATTGTGAGTCTCCTCCTGAATTTAGAAGGTGTCCTTTGCTTCTGATTATTATTATCCGTTCCTGTCGTTTGCCCGATGACGCCAGAAATTTCGACCAAACCTTTCCACAAAGATGGCGAAAGAAAGGCAGAAAGCACGTGTCTGTCCACACAGCTCCACTTTTCGCGATCAATTCCACATCGGTGGTGTCACATTTGCCGTAAGAATGCCGATACTCAAGCATTCCAGACAAGATGCGTTCCTGTTCCAAAACGATAGTTGTGGTCGGTGTGGTTCTGATGCTAGGCAACCACTAAAATAGCACTTTTTATATCTTGTGTTTGTTGGTGATGTCATTGGAATGACACAAAGAGCCGAGGAGTATTAATATGAGCTGTGTCTGGGTCAGCTTCTGCTCAAATTTGAAAGTCATATTTATTTAGGCATGTAGACAACTTCACTGCTCTCAAAGCCAACCGAACAGCCCTCGTTTGGCAGTCGTAAGACCAAGACTTTCAGTATAACCTCTTAAATTAGTTTTGCATTGTTTATTTTGTTGTACGCCACGGGTGAAATTTGTAGGAGCGGTCAAAATATGTACAGATTAAGATGAGGGTGTACAAGACGTTGACTCTGCGTTGCGTGTTTGGTCAGTTTGTCTTCAATACCACTTTACTAGAATGTGGCTGACCTCTGCTATGCACCCCAAGAACTCTTCAATCGCACAAAACCCTTTAAATTCCTAAATCGTCTTACCACGTGCACAAATATTCGAGACCAACATGAACTGCGTGATTTGCCGACTCAAGGAAGGTGGTTTTGGGGGTGGGAAGAGGTGTTGGGGCTCCCCAGAAAAGCTGCACTTTTTGTGCAATTGTAGATCGAGCAGGTTTTCCTTCCAGGAAGTTTCAAGCCCAATTGATTGCGCTCTGATGAAGTTTTGGTCATTTTCCCCAACCAGCATCCACATTCACCATGGCAAAGAAAAAGACAGTAAAGAGGACAAAAGAGCCAGAACCAAAAGAGGAAATTGAAGAGGAGAAGCCTTCCAAGAAACAACGTGTTGGAATCAATATGAAACACATACCTAAATCTCTTCTCATGGAGGGTTTTAAGGACGACGAACCTGCAGAGCCGGTCATCCCAGATCCCTTCTGTTGTCCAATCTGTCGGGAGTTATTAATTGAACCAGAGATGTATAGTTGTGGGCACACCCTCTGTAAATTATGTATCCATAACACAAAACGTCCTCATATAGGGTAAGTTTGATTAAAAAATCCGTAAGTATTCATCTAGTTAGAACTTCATGCCCCGTGTGCCGTGCCTCCATTTATTCAGCAGCACCAAACCTCGCACTCAGAGATGTGATCAATCAACAATATCCGGAACAACAAAAGAAGAGAGCTGCACAGCTCAAAGAAATACAAGAACTTGGCGACAAGGTAAGACATCCAACAAGATTCATACTGATCCAGTTCATCTCATTATTTTAGCTGCTAACTTATTCTCGCTCTGCACGGTTCAAAAAGATGGAAGAGGGTTTTTTGGAAGTGATGAGAAAGTCCAGAATTTTGAAGGTCGCAGAGATCATACAAGCCTTACATACTTCAAAGAACATCGTACCCGCTGCCACGGATTTAGAGATTGAATACTTTGTTGCCTGGAAGTTAGAGTCTAAACATCAGATGGAGTTCAGAGATATCGGCCAGCTCATATTACACGTTACACCAGACGAACTCTACGGTTATTTAGACTTCCTCCAGAATTCCCAAAATAAGAAGGAACTGATGAGATGGAGCCCCCTGGTCATGATGACAATGAACAGAGCCTTCCCTTTCGATGATTACAAGAGAGTCGCAGAACTCCACGACTTAGACATTGGCGAGAAGATCCCCATTGATGACTGGCTGCATAGACCCGCCTTCTGGCTCAAAGATTTGGACATTGGCGAGATCAGTGAGTTTACATTTTCTAATGATCAGGATCATTTCACTTATTTTTTCAGCCGAGCTGAGAGCGCACATGTGTCACCATACCAGGCACATTATGCCCTACTATATTGACGACAGTGACGACTTCAATTCTGACGAGTCTGACTTTGACGATTTCCTCTGATCGAGACTTAGTTTTATCCTGAAATGTTATTATAAAAGTCAACTTGTATCTCTATACATTTTCCAGCCGTTCAGCCTGCACATGTAAAATATTGTATTGGGTCAATACGTTGCAAATTCAAAATTGGAGGTTTGGAAAATCGTTGTAGAGCGCCGTGAAATTTTTGTACTTCTCAAATTCACAACAAGACCTCCACAAACATGGCAGCTTTGGGGGCTGTAAGCGCACTTGGTTGCACTTGACCTGACGAACTTTAGGACGAAACACTATATACAAAGGATGATGTGTTCATATATCCTTCCAAAGAACAAGCGATCTGTGGAGCTCTGAACATCATTAAGCAGGTAAAGATTAATTTATTTGGCTATAAATTGATGAATTCATCTTCAGGGATCTCATATCTTTTTAACATGGCAGCCACGAATTAAAGGTGGGAGATATCGAATGAAGATTAGTGAGCTCATCACGTCTTCAGATCCGGCAATAAATGCCATGAGCCAAGCATACGCCATGAGAGTAGCTGTGTCTGAACTGCGTTCACTTAAGAGGTTCATTCCTACCATTGGTGTCAGCCACATGATACTCATCTCTAAGAATGGGCTCGCTTTTCCTCCCATGTTCTTCCATTCTGGAGGTAAATACCATTTTCACTTGTGACATCTCCAGATGATTTTAAATTCTGTCCCAGAGGTATTATTTCATCACATTTTATTCACTTTGGACAGGAGTGAGAGAGTTCCTTGGTGCATTAAGATTATTCGCGACGATCACAAGATCAGACGAGGAGCCAAACCTCTTCTTTCTCAGTGAATATTCCAGTACGTTTCCCAGATATTTCAACTTCTTTTCACCGAAATTTCGTTCTGAAGATTCTGAGAAAATACAGGTGATCCTGCTTCGCATGATAAATTGAGAAGCTCGCTGGAGTCCCTTGAAAAGAGCTATGCCTATTCTCCAAACTTAGATCCCAGGAATAATTCGCCTGCAGCGATACAGATGACCATACCTGAAGGCACAGCTATAGAAAGACCAATTCGACCCCCTCCAAAGGTGAAATTTCGTTCTTCATTTCATCGAGATTTTTTAGACCTTTTATTTAAAATAATTTTCTGATTTATTTATAGGAAGAGAGTTTTGGGTTCAACTTGTTGGAAGGTTTCTCCAGGGTGACGGCTTTTGCCCGAAACGCTGGCAAAGAAATGGACAAGTTGATAGGTAGATCTTCACCTCCATTTTTCCGACCTCATCATGTACCGAGCTTAAACACGCTAACTACCGCATCCATTTTTTGAAATTGTCATTTATTTACTCAGGTGGAGAAAACAATAAGAAGGCAGCGACTATTGGAGCATCAGTATCAAATCCAAATATTGGCTCCAGAAAGAACAGCGATGCACCCGTACCCCGCGCGTCGCGTAGCAACAGCGTGTGAGTTTTCAAGTTGAAAATCGAACCGGTTCTATGAAAATTCTCGGGATAATGAGTACAAATTGGACATAAAATGTCGGGCAAAGCTTCGCCCGATACGAAATATGCTGTGGCATTTACAACGGACCAGAGTCTTTGCATGATACGAATTCGCCATAGGCATAATATCTGCGGCAGAGCCGCGATGCACTACAACTACAACAGAGATATTGATAGACTAAATTTGCTAGAACTAATCCAGAGCTCAACAACAGCGGCCTTAACGAGGGAGGTTTTGAGATGATAAAAGAAGAAGTGAAAGAAGTAAAAGCACCTCTTAGCCCTCCCCCCCTCCCACATGTCTACAGAACTAACCCCCTCAATTCTGTAGAATGGAAGAATTTCCATGACGACCAAGGAAGAGTTGTAGACGAAGCTCTCGTCCGTGCCAAAATACACTCGGGGGTGGGTTTCATTGTGATGAGAAATGTGTGACGTGTACAGGGTGTGGAGCCAGAAGTCAGAAAAGAAGTATGGAAATATTTATTGAGATATTATCCTTTTAATAGCACCACTGAAGAGAGACACAAAATCGACGAGGAAAAGAAGTGAGTTTTTGTACACGTCGACACCCCATTTCATTGTAATGAGAACTGACCATCTACAGCGCTGAATATCTCAAGTGGAAGGGGGTATGGCAGATGTTCTACCGCGATCCTCAGTGTAAATTCACAAAATTGGAGCGAAAAGCTCACGCGATTGGTGCGTCTTTCTCTTCTCAATGGAACTGATGGTGTATAGAGAAGGACGTATTGAGAACAGACAGGCACATAACCTTCTATGAAGCAGAGACGAGCCATCTGAAGAGCCTTCATGATATATTATTGACTTACTGCTTCCTGAATTATGATCTGGGTGAGACTTTTATTTCATTTTTTGTGCAAATTCGCAATTGATATTTCCTTGTGTGATTTATATAAATAAAGGCACTTTGTACATTCTTTCACATCACATCTACAACGCGACGAAGATTCTGAGAATATTCAGGGTATGTACAAGGAATGAACGAATTACTTAGCCCCATATTGTACGTGACAGAAGACGAAGGTGATTTCCCGCCTCTTTTTGTTTTCAAATTTTGAATATCTCAGCCACCGCCTTCTGGTGCTTCCACGGCTTGATGCAGTCCTTTGAGAGCAATTTCCACAGAGACCAGAACGGCATGCACACACAACTATTACAATTATCAAGAGTTCTGCAGTCACTCGACACCGAACTCCACGACTTCTTAGATATCCTTGCGCTTTCTATGGATTTTTATGCATCTACAACTGTGTAGATTGGCCTTGACTTTATACCTAAGAAAGACTGCTTGAACATGTTCTTTTGCTTCAGGTGGATATTGATCCATTTTAAGCGAGAATTTTCTTTTGAGCAGATATTACGACTTTGGGAGGTATGATGTCGTATTCTTTATGTCACGATGTCTTACACATGATCCTATATGTAAATCAAAATATATATAAAATACGTTCTTAAATAAGTCTAATGAGGAACAAGGTGATGTGGTCCAATCATCTGACACCCAACTTCCACCTCTTTATCGCAATATCTGTATTGCTCACATGCAAGGAAGATATCATGAAGGAATCCATGAATTTCGATGACATGGTCAAGGTAGTCTCATCGCGTTTCTGCATTCGATTCTGAAAATGAACAGTACATCAACGACCGAAATAACACGATCCATTTAGAGGATACTCTGGCTCATGCTGAGCAATTATACCTCCAGTTTAAAGAGAACACAGTAAGTCATCTTTTTTGTGATTTGAACATGATGATTGAATGATGATTAGAACGTGGATGCTGCCTTCAAAGAGTCATTACAAGTGAGGCAAGAATGGACCAGAAAGCCCACGAATATGCCTGCAAATGCTTTCCTTCTGGGAGATAAATAGACTTGCAAGAGGAGAATGTAGAAGATGTCTTGTATTTTAGCACCCGTTAATACCCAATCGTACATCCTATTCGCCAGTTCTGTTGGACTCCATCTCGGGCTGTATGGATATTCATCTTTGAATGTGATCTGCCAACATTAATGATGATGTTTGATGGAAAACTCACTTTGGTAAATCTTCCCTTTTTGTTGCTCAAGTTGGCGATTGTGAGCACAGGCTGTGTTGCAGGAAAGTCGACCAATGATACTAAAGTGATGAATATCCATGATGTATAAAGGGACCTACCAATGAGAAGGAGGGAGGCACTGTCTGGAGCATCTTTTCTGTTGAATCCAAAAGTGGCCTTCTCATTGCACAGTATGTCCACCTCTAAAACACTGTGATGATGTCACTAATATTTCACATCTTCTCACTCAATGTTCTCATGTATTACGGTGATTACCGTGACATACCATCTCATTAGGAGTGTTGCAGAACAGAGAGATGCTTACCATTTGAAATTCTTGAGTAGGGATTGTATCATATCATACCTCTGCTGCCTTCTTTTCAACATCTGCTTTAAGCGTGTTGTGATGTCTGAGATGTACTTCTGGCAGTCATCTGTCCACACTGGCATATTCTGTCCTCATCAGCGTGATACGTGCGAAACATTATATCGTGCAGTTTAAATCGCCAAGAAAAAGTACCTTTGTGAAATCCTCTAGTATATCAAATCTGTGTGGTAGTTCTATTTTTAACTATTTGCATGATCATCCGTTTTCTCAGGCAAAGTTGGTGCGATAATTCACCATTGAGCACGATATATTTGAAGAAAATATTTAATTAACATTAAAATGTACAGACAGACGCATACCAACTTTGGGTCTTTAAACCTCTTAAATGAAAGAACAACTCTGATTTTGGTATATTGTTGTTTTGGACTTGCATATCTGTCCTGATCAGGTTTTGGCCAATAACATCTTCTCATACCTTGCATCGGCCTTCAATTCAGAAAATGTTTCAATCTGATTGGCATCAATGTCTAAAGGAACGGAGATTTGAGCTTTCATTTCAGAAATGATCAACACTTCAGCTCCCTGTTCTCATTAATACCAAAAGATTAAGCGACATCTCACCTCTGAGCTGCTCAACTCGATCAAGTGACTTTTCATTTTGTCGTCAGTTATTTCTTGAATTTTTTCGAGTTGGTACAGCTGCTGTTGATAAACATTAAATTTATGATGATTATGTTTCACCCTGTAAGTTTCCAGAAGTTCTGTGAGTATTTCGATTATTGATGCAGGTGAATCTTCTTTCCACAAGCGATCAATGTCTAATTTGGGATTTGTTTGGGCGAACATCTCATCCCCCTCACCAAAAATAAAGTCAAATGGGCAACGCTTGCCAACAGACGTATTTGCTTTTAACAGATCCCCTGATCATGTGAGCTTCATCTGAATGTCGAACTCACACGTGAGGACGTTGCCGGCATAGGGAAGAATTATAAATGATCCTTGAGGCCCATTTGGAATGATTTTTATGTTCAAGTGCGGATAGTCTCTAATGGCCTCCTCATATGTGTACTTCATTTCGAATGATCTTTTCTGTTTGGTCTTCTGGTCACGTGGCAAGTGACAAATTTGTGTCAGGACTTAGTTTCAAGTTGAAAAGTTATTTTTGGCCGAGATTGCGGACGCCGACCGTCACAATCGTCCTCCCATGTCGAGGGCTAAGACAGACTCGAATGGACACAGCTATGCGTTCAATTCCCCACCTAGAGCTCTGAACAGGAGGAAGTTCAGAGATCCGAATGAAGCTTATGAACAGATGTTATCTCAAACAATGTATCACATCATGACAGATCCAAGAGTGAAAAGAGGAACGACAGTCACATGTATGCATGTGATAACGAACTGCTCCTAATCATGAGCCAGCACCACCTCCACCATTATTGAGCCTCCAAAAAGAACAAGAAGAAATCGAAAAGCTGGAAAGAAACGAACTACGGCGAAAAGAGCGAGATCGGCTGCGAGAGCTTGCTGAATTAAGAAGTCAACAGAATTACCAAGAAGAGGAAACCGAAGATTATCTGCAAGAGATCACGGGCAGGCTAATCGAAAAAGACGTGGACACCCATCCAAGTCATCCCAGACCAACAGCACCAGTACATATTCCAAGGGAGAAAGGTGTTGAAAAAGCAACACAAGTGTGGGAGAACGATCTGTTTGATTTTGAGGCAGAGGTGACGTACATTAATTTTGTTTGACGTGACTGTCGAAGGTTGAGCCCTTGCTGTGTGCACTATTAGCCAAAGTTTTAGAACAGAGTATTTTAGAAGTCAAAGATGAAGAGGAACAACGACAGATCAAAGAACATTATGATTCACAAAACACCAAGAGGCATGGCGATCTCGCAGACACACTGCGAGAAGAGACGGAAGAAGCCAAAAAGGAAGAGGAACGGTTGCAGAGGTTAGTGCAAGAGGAAGAACGTCTCAAAAAAGAAGAGCGAAAG
Organism: Protostelium mycophagum; assembly: GCA_002081555.1. Classification (NCBI taxonomy): domain Eukaryota; phylum Evosea; class Variosea; order Protosteliida; family Protosteliaceae; genus Protostelium; species Protostelium mycophagum. Next base: position 29,129 of record MZNV01000808.1, on the reverse strand, counting down.
AGACAACAGAAACCAAGGCCAAAGCGGTCACTGTCACCGCCACCACAGAAGAGCATAACAGAGATCAGGCTGGAAGAGGTGTGTGTTCGAATTTTGCATTTGGTGATGATCACAGGTCACTTCTATTTTCTTGCCTTGGTTAATGACACAAATGGGCACAGTGGAGAGTAATGCAGAACTATCACGAGCACTCTTAGACGATATTTTGATATCAGCGTTACAAAAGGCCAAACAACAACATGAAAAAGGTTTGTACTGTAGTTCTATTTTTAGTACCTTGAAACCTGCTCTTTTTGCATTTCATCGCATTTTTCCGAGTCCATATTTTGCTGTAGTGGCAGAGCTAACCAAAGACATTCTCATCACGTCAATATTGAGAGTTTGACACGAAATAGCAAGGGAAGAAGAAGCGATCAGAAAGGCTGAGGAGGCAGAGATGTTGGCCGTATTGGAGCAGCAGCAGAAAGAAGCTGAGGCAAAACAAGCCGTCGAAGCACAAGAGGAAGAAGGAGAAGAAGATGCAGAAGAGGTGAGCTACAACTTTCGTATAAGAAGATGTTTTGGGCAAATTGATGCAAAGCTTGATATGTCGGCAGTAGATTACCTCAAAAAATAGTTTTGTTGCAAAGACCACAGAATGCATCACATGAAACACAAAGCCCAAAATAGAATGTCCATTTTGTGCTGCAGCTGCTACAATGATATCTGCAAGAACCCTGCCCTAAAACACCTTCAAAAAATTACAAGTCTTTCATCAACCTGGAAATTGTATTTGCAATTGACATGAATCAGTACGAAGATGGAGGAGAAGACTCTGACAATTCTGATGACCAAGAAGACTCTGAAGAAGACTAGAACACACAACACTTGTAAAGATCTCACTCACACCACACAAAGCAACGGCACGCCGCGACGAGCTGGAAAGAAGATAAAGCTTTAAGACGATCCAAGGAGATCATGATTCATGAAAAAAGATTCACACTCTTAGCCCTTCAACGCAAGTCTATTGTCTTCCTCAGTTGATGAGAAGCTTCTCGATGGCGTCCTTCATGTTTTGGATCTGTGTCTTGAGTTGAGATCCCTCGTTTCTTGTCACAGCGACGGCGATGACAGAGCGGGAGACACCGGTGGCACGTCCAAGGGCCATCTTTGAAGGAACGAACACGTAAGGGACGTTCTAAAAATATCAATAAAGAACAGTCTTTCTCCAGCTGTAAGATCACAAGAGGAATGACACGCCAGTTATCATTGGAAAAACAACAAAACTGAGCTTTTCCACGATTCTGGCAAATGTTTCTACAGAAACCATTCGGCAAAGCCGCATTAACATTACCGGCAATGCAAATACAACAGACTTCTAATGTGAGGTGTTACGAACCTTGTCTTCGCAGAGAAGAGGAAGGTGAAGGAGGATCTCAATGGGACTGGCATCACCAGCGAGAACAATGAACTCGGCAATAGCACGGTTAAGAGCTTTGGTGGCTAAATCAATCAGAAAAATGAAAAATTAATCCTGATACTGACCCTCGTTAGCTCCCTTCTTGAGTTGCTTGTAGTTGTTAGCCTGTTGAACTAAATCAAGAAGTTGGTTGGCGAGGGCACCGTCGGCAAGAGGGAAGATCTTAGAGTTAGAGTCGCTCTGTAGGTCATCAGGATCTTGCAAAACCAAATGTAGGTGACTCACCATTCTGATTAAAAATAATAGCTTGCAGGATCACGAGGGCAGGTTCGTGGTCTTTTGAAGATGGATGAAAATCTGAGAATAAGATATCCTAAGGAGTTGTCGTGCCCTGAAATTTTGGAATTTTTCTCACTTCCGGAAAATTTTCCGTTTTTGATAGCTGGAAATTCCGAATTGTCCAAGTTGGACTTCTACAACGCCAATATATGTGACAGAATTAAATTTACTTTATTCATGAGAACAGGCCTTCAATATCTTATCTCTCATGTGTGCATCATTCTCCTTTAGATGTTTGATGTAATCAGATGCCTTTGATAATTTCTCGACCATCTGCTCATTGATCCGCAACATCTGCATCACGTCATGATCAAGAAGTAAAGAGGATGATGATCACCTCCACTTCCTGTTGACTCAACTCTTCCAACTGTGCTGCGGTGAGGTGGTCAGCGGACTTCCTCAACAAGAGAGGGACCATTGGTGACTGTGGCGTTGGTGTTGCCAAGTTAGTTTTATACACGTTTAGTTCAAGACTGTGGACGTCAGCTTCAGATAAAAATAAATCCTCTCTGTGGCTTTCCACAAAAAGATGATGATGATGAAACATCACTAACTTGATGTCGTCGAGCTTGCTCTTCAACATTCGGTTCTCTTCCTCCAGACTTCGAGTCACTTTTTGTGATTCGGTCAGTTGTCGCTGTCACCATCAGCACAAAAACAACCAAAAAATCTCACTTTTGCCTCGTTGTAGTCTGCTTTATATTTTTCCAATTCTGAAGTCTGCTGGTCTAATCTTTGAAATAAAACCTACGTCCGTCAGCTACCGCGACACCTCGTGATTTTAACGCGACCTGCACGGTATCGTCCACGGAGAGCGTCCTGCGGCCGGGTCTTGGAGCCATATTTCTCAGCTTTTCTGTGAGTTGCTTGGGAGAGAGTGAGGAGAGCTGCTTTAGAGTGTCGCTGTTGAACACCGGCACACCGTCCTTCATCTGTGAAACGGTTTCACCTCTTTTTCTGCAGATCTTTAAGAGTGAAGAATTGTTTTCTCACTGTTTTAATGTCTTTGTTGCGAATCTAAAAAATCTTTAGACATGGGTTCCTCCGTGCGGCAAAGCCGCAATAGCCACCAAGAACATCGCATTGTATCGACTCTCTGCTTTTTTGTGGCAATCATCTTTGTTTCAGTAATTCACGTATAATCTTTATTTTTCAAAAAGAATTTTATATTTTTTGTTACTTCCAACCAAAAAATTTCAATTTGGAAAAAAAATCTCAATTTGGAAATAAAGATTTCCTTCAAGAAGAAATAAACAAAAAATAAACACCTAGCCTCTATAACTTTCTGCCAGTAATCGGGTGAGTCTAATGTCTTATCCAAATAATCTGTCTGGAACTTGATGTCCTTCGTCCTCTCCATCTGATCTAAGAACTTATTTGAGCTCTCCTCCTGCCGAACGATGGCATGATCGGCGTAATATTTCTCGGTGAGGCCTCGATTCCATATCAATGCACTCAGATCTTCAGATAATGATCCTGATGATGTTCAAGATGGAAAAACATGAATGAACTTGAATTGATGATCTTGAGCGCCAATACAAATGAATGGTATCGTCAATTTGAAATTCCATTGTGATTAAAGCGACAACACAAACGAACAGCTAATCCCAAAATTAATTGTACCTTGATTGAGTTTGTAGCGGAGAAAAACTCTCGTTCTGCCGATTGGTGAAGAGGCCGTTGTGCGGACAAATGAAATAAACTCTTTCACCTTGGCTTCCATCAGCTTGAATCCAATCATAACGTCATCAGGCAATCACCTCATTACCCGGAAGACATTGATCTAGTTGTTCTAACCAATTCCAAGGGTGAGCCAAGGAGAATATAGATACATTATCTGCGCCAAGATGAGAATAAGACGGCGATCTGACACTTGCCATTGAGCCCTTGTTCTAAGATCTTTTCGAGAAGATAAAGAAGTCGGTTGGTGTTTCGTTCATGATGATCGGGTTCGGCATTCTCAGGCGGTGATGATAGGTCTGTGAGTACCTCATCTTTGTCAGTGAAGGGACGGCATGATTCTTAATCTCACTTTGGAAACCTCCTCTACCACTGCCGTTGTGTTTGATGTTTTTTCTGGTTCTGAAATGATATTCAGCTGTCTTTAGAGGCAAGATGATGTTACCTGGCGATGACATCGGGTTTTTCCTTCGCAAGAGAACGAAAAATGGAAAAAGAATTTCTTTTGGCAACCATCTACAAACCTGTACACCCAGGGTGTGCATGGGTCCTTCTCTCATGCAACCCTTGTTCTATCGAGCATTTTCTTTTGGATTTAGTACAGAATAGATCTGCACTAAAATGTCCGAGCATCCACTTTGTGCTGCACAAATCGCAAGACCAAAAACCGACTCTTCTTGGTACTGTTTGACCTGCTCTTGAACGAATTTAAACAGTCATGTGCAACAGGATAGTGACGAAAACATTGCATTGTCTTCGCATCATCTTGGGATCGGCAGAGTTCCTAATGAAAAATATGGCGTCACATCTTAAAGAATACAAATTCTTTTGACTGTTTATTCTAGCCTCTGTACATTTACTGGCAGCAACCCTTTCTAACTTCTCCTGGTGGTCCGGGCAAGACTGGGATCCCATTGGATCCTCCATTGTTGGGTGTTATGATCAACCGATTGAGGATCTCTTTGGCCAAAGAGATGAAGGCTTCTTCTACATTGATGGAATTCTTCGCGCTCGTTTCCAAGAATCGAATTCCATACTCATCTGCCATAGCTTTTCCACGCGCAGTGTCTATCACCTGGAAAATGTGAGACTGGAAGGGAGACGTATGAGCGGACCTTCTTGTCTACGAGGTCGCATTTGTTGCCAATGAGGATCTTGTTAACGTTCTCTGAAGCGTGTTGCTCAATGTTGCGGATCCAGTTGCCCATGTTGGCAAAAGATTTATCATCGGTAACGTCATATACCAGAAGAATACCCATAGCACCTCTGTAGTAGGCTAAAATACATGTTTAGAGAGGGGTCATTGTGAAAAATAAGAGTCTTTGTGAGTGCTGCAAAAATGAAAGAACTTCTTACCAGTTGTGATGGTGCGGAATCGCTCTTGGCCTGTAGACTCGATCAGAGACAAAACCATCATTTTACGGACGTGATTTTGGAGACTGAACAAAGAGAGAGACTCACCGGCTGTATCCCAAATCTGTAACTTGATCTTCTTTCCTTCCAGATCGATTGTTCGAATCTTGAAATCGATTCTGCAGCGAAATTAATAAGCGCGCAGGACCAAATATGGAGACTTCAATCGACTTATTTACTTACCCAATGGTGGTAATAAAACTGGGGGTGAATGAATCATCAGAAAAACGAAGTAGAAGGCAACTTTTTCCAACACCTGAAGATCCAATAAGAATGGAGGTAAATCAACAGTGATCTTGGGTAAAAGTGAGCGCTCTTCATGTCACTCACCACTGTCTCCAATTAAGAGGAGTTTAATGAGAAAGTCATATCCAGCATTTCTTGAGGCACCTCCAGACGCCATATCTATATTCTATTATAATACTTGTCGAGTCACCCGTCGTGTGGCTCCCGCTCGTTTCTAATAAGGAATGCATCGACTCAGCTATTTTCAACTTGAAAATTTTTCTTCCAGCGGAATCTCCAGTGACACTTTCGAACTTTCAGTTGACCTCTAAATATATTGTCTTTATGCAACGATCTCGAGGTCCTCTTTACGGTCAGGAGCGTAGGTATCTTTGTGTCTGTCGTATAAAGCTTTCAGTTCTTTGATGTAGATTTCTCTGAGAGCCTCGATGTCCTCATCAGTAGCCTTGTCCTTCTTTTGGACCTATTTCATGTTAACAGTCTCAACATAAGCATTACAGGCTCTACACATATCGATATGGCCAAAGATAGGCGCAATAACGTACAGATTCGTCATACCTGAATGGGACGTCCGACGACAGAGGTGATCTTTCTTCTTCGGGGCAAGAATCCCCACTCCGGACCTTTAATAGACACACCCCAGAACAGTGTGGGGCTCATACCCAACATCTTCTTCAGTACCTCTTGTGTCAACCGCAACCAAGACCCTCTTGGGTTGTCAACCTATTCATGTGAGCGGACCGACCGCATTCAGTATTAGAGTTGTGCAAATATGGAGGATGGACATCCATCGCGAAAACCGTTTGCGCCCACTTTATTTGTAATTAAATAGTAAATCTCTTTATGGCTATCTAATCACGAAAAGGTTACAAAAGGTTTACAAAATAACTTGGAAAAAGCACAGCCATAAAAATCAATTCGACAGAATTTTCAACTATCTCACCTGGGAAAACACCTCATTCTCCCCAAAGGTAAAGATAGGCACCAAATCTGACCCCGTCTCAATAGCAATCCTCAGGAACCCCGTCCTCTTCTGCAGAGTGAGTCTGGCCTTGCCGGGCTGCACGTCTAAAGATTCTGCAGAACCACCGACCACATCGATAACCGCGGCGCACTTGTCGCGTTTCTCCTCAGAGTTGATGCCGGTCTTTTCAAGTACGTATCTGATGGATTCCTCGGAAACGGGGAGGATTCCTGGGAACTTTAAGTACTTCTGACGAGTTGTAGATATCATGAGATTGTACAATCTATAAATATATTTCTGACTTGCATGTCAAAGTTTTTCTGCAATTCTCATTAAAATTTTCAAATGTAAAATAGAATATTCAAAGAAAATTATCTGAGCAGGCTGAGATGCACGTTAACAACCGAGGAATAGTTGAATTATACCGCAACCTCTCTCTATTGCGCAGTATAAATGAATGAGGTTACCTAAATTTAAGAGGATCTCTCTTAGGAATGGAGTCTGGAAGTTGGATTCCAGTGTACAGAGGTTGAATTTCACGCCTTTGAACACGTTTGAGACATCCGTAGCTTCTGTGGAGAAGTTGCACCAGAGCCCTTTGTTGGTCAGACGGAGTTTAAACGCGTGTACACAGCTGTCTGTACGTCCAAAGTTAAGTCTACGGCAATGCCGTAGCACAAAGCTTACGATTGTGTTTAGAGAGATGAGATCTGTGCCCAAAAATCGGGAAAAATAATACTCACCAAGTGGGAGAATGCCATGAGGATGAGCAGCCATTAGATAGTTCGAGTTTGTCGGCAAGTCTACTTCTTTCACCAACTGAAGAGGATGAGAGAGAGTGGGAATACTACAGGTTACCTCTACTGGAAAATAGTCTCTGAACCAATTCCACAATAACCACTGTGTCATTTTAGAGGTTGATTTCTTTCAGATCACACTCACTCTTCGGGACCAATCAGAGAAGCGACCTCCTTGAATGGGCGCTTTATCGATCTTGATCCATAACCAGTATGGCCAGAAGAAAGGGTTCAACCAAACTAACAGCTGCACATATCAGATCTCTCAACGATAAATGTCAAGTCGCACCTGACCGAGGGCTGCGAGTGGCATGAGAGACATCCACAGAGCAACGGCGAAGGTTGGTAGTGGAACATTATACGCCTTAGAGAGATCGGCGATTGGATTATAAATGGGGATTCGTTCGAAGATGTATTGGATGATGCCTGGCATGTTGCGGCGGGAGTGGTTTAAATCCCATGGGGTGAAAAATCGAAAAGTCATAGAAAGTTTAATCTGGATGTCAGCGATTTTTATTGCACTTTTCTCAATATATTTTGATGCAAAGTGTTGGCTTGGTGTTGCTGTTTGTTTCTTCTGGCATCGCTCAGAGCTTCGGAATGGCAATGAATTTCATTACGAAAACAATGTTAATAAATATTCATTTTTTCCATCATTTTCGCATTTGATCAGATATTTTCTTTCTGATATTTTGAAGTTTTCATTTCACGCGCTCTCAAGAACGACCCCCGAGCGCTCTCCATAGTTTTCGAGTGGTCTTTGCGATTCTCTTCAGCTGATTGAATATATGTAGAGGATAACCCAAATCAGAATGAAGATTTGCTGGTGTTGATCTGATGTCATGGGCTGAGCGAACAAAAATGGGGTAAAATTGGATTAAAAGATTTATTCTCGATCTACAAACGAGGTCAGAATTTTGCGAGAACAGATCAACCAACATCTCGACATCTGCCACAATGGATCTTAAGAAATTAGACAAGAGCTTGGACGAAATCCAACAAGAGTCAGCTACTACTGCTGCCACAAGTAACAGAGTATACGTTGGTAATCTCAACTTCAAGACCAACTGGCAAGTTCTTAAGGACCATTTCAAGCCCTGCGGAAAGGTTCTGCACGCTGATGTCTTTGCTAATGGTGCTTGGTCAAAGGTGGGTCGTTGTGATGTTTTTGTTTTCTGCTCATTTCTCATCATTTTCAGGGTTGTGGGTGAGTTTTCTGACCTGTTTGTCATGTTTTAATGTGATCAGAATCGTCGAGTTCGAGACTCCTGAGGAGGCCACTCGTGCTATCCAAGAATTGACCGATAGTGAATTAGAGGGGAGAAAGATTTTCGTTCGCGAAGATCGTGAGGAGAAGAAGGCAGGTCGTCCAGATGGACAAGCTAGCCGCCCTCCCAGAGCTGAAAGAGAATACGGAAGCTTTCAAAGAAGACCAGCAGCTGCTGCCAAAGAAGTAGAACCCACAACCCAACTCTTTGTCGGAAATGTGAGGTTCAATTACATGAATCATGTTATTCATGTCGTAGCTCCCCTTCACCACCTCCTCTGCTGAATTAAGAGACCACTTTGCGACCTTCGGAAAGCTAGTCAGAGCTGATGTCCTCATGGGACAAGACGGAAGGTGATTAAATCCTCTTTAAAAATCACGTAAACATTTCCTGAATCTGTGCAGAGCCAAGGGACAAGGTATCGTTGTCTTCGAGTCACTTGCCGATGCAAAGAACGCCAGAAATGAACTGAACGGAACGACATTCCAAAACCGCAGAATGGACGTCCGCGAAGACAGATACGCCACACCCCGGGCTTAATATGACATCTTTATGAGTAATAATAAATGTTCTGCAGCTGTACATGATGTGTTGTCTTCTTTTCTGCTCATGATTGTGATGTGTTTGTAGATTGGCGCAATAATTTGAGATGGGATCTGATTGATCATTGTATCCAACACAATACGATGGGTGTGTTTGACTTTGAAGACGAAGGATCAGATGAAGGAGGTCGCAGTCCCGTTAAACCGCCTTCAAAAAGAATAAAGCAGTCTACCGTAATTGAGAAACCCATTTCTGTTGTGAAGAAGGTCGCAGCACCTCGTGACGACCGTCCTGTGTACATTTATTCTCCAGAGGTGAGTTTTATATCCCAGCTATTAATCATACGATTGGTAGGTCGTTCGTCTATCAGCTGGTTTGCCAACAGACAGAGGCAGAGTGAGTGTCACTATCCAGTTATGATCTCGCTGATCTAGCAGAGTGCCATGGTTCACAGTCTGATCCACGCCTACGGACTTCTCAAAGAATGCAGGTGAAACGATCACGTTTAACGACCGTGGCTGACATCACCAAGAGTATTGCCTCCCTTAGAACTGACAGATGACGAACTGCAAGAATATCACAGCAAGACATATATTGAGTACATCAGAGACACGAAATCACATTACGACTCGACTAAAAACGCCAAATTTGGTTTAGAGGATGACTGTCCAGTGTTTCCTGGGTAAGTAAATCTGTTTTTCAAAATATTCAAGAAATATAATAAAGTTAAATATTGAAAATCCAATGACACCGTTTTAGATTGCATAGATATGTACAGCTCGTCGCAGGTGGCTCAGTCCGTTGCGCTCGGGAGGTTTGTTGGCTCACGTTTTAAAGTGTTTTATTGAACCAAAAGATTCAAGTGATGAGACAGGTTGTGAGAATAGATAGACAACTAAAAGAAGAAGGAAAGAGAGATGTGCATCCGCTGGCAATACACTGGGATGGGGGAAGACATCATGCTAAATGGTGAGTCGTCATCAATTTCTGGGTGCAGCGATGACAAAAACAACTGTCGATATAAATCAAAAGATATCGTGATATAGTCGCATCACTTGCCCAAAGTTGCTTTTGTCCAAGATATAAACAAAAACTGCACAAAGTACAGAGATTGTCGACAGAAAATATGATATAACACAGTGACGAAGCGGCGGGATTTTGTTACGTTCAAGACATCTCTCTATGCATCCTCGAGTTGTTGAATTATTACGAGAGGGTCGTCTACATAGGTGAGATTTCCTCGAAATTTTGGTGTACTGACATTGTTGTAGATCTAGATGTACATCATGGAGATGGTGAGATATCTTATCGAGTTTTATGTACATCTTTTCGCCAAGATATTTCGATACACGAATAAAGCCACATAACATATATTTTGATGACGTGGCATAGGAGTGGAGGAGGCGTTTTATTACAGTAAGAGGGTCCTCACCGTCTCGATACATAAATTCGCTCCGGGCTATTTCCCCGGAACGGGTGGACCCGACTCGAAAGGTATATTTTTTATTTTAATTTCAAATCTACGAGATTTTGAACGGATTTAGGAGCTGGAAACGGATTGGGATTCAGTGAGATTATTGATTCAGATAATCAAAATTAAAGTTAATAACTGACGCGTTGTAGATGTGAATGTACCGTTGTTGGATGGTGTAGATGGAGCCACTTACGTAAATATCTTTCAGAATCTCGCCAATTCTATCATGGAAAATTACAAACCTGAAGCTGTTGTTCTACAATGGTATTCAGTAATTTTGACATTTTTATGAAATTCGAAGAAATTTCGGAGAATTCACGAGAAGCGTTTATGAAATTTTACGAGAAATTTCTGAGAAAAATAGTGGTGCGGATTGTCTGTCGTTTGACCCGCTGGGAGCCTTCAATCTAACAGTTGATGACGTATCGGAATGTGTCAAATATGTCAGGGAGTGGGGACTACCTACTGTAGTATTAGGAGGCGGGGGGTGAGTAGAATTACAACCTCCAATATTCCTGCAACTCGACATATACGTTCGACGAAAATTCATATCGGTGTAGCTATGACAACAGCAACACTTCAAGATGCTGGACCAAGATAACCAGTGTATTATTGAAGAAGGAGATACCGGAAGACATTCCAGAACATCACTATTTCGAACGCTATGGTCCATTTTTCCAGCTAAGAACAGATAAGAGCAGGTATACATTACTATTTCGATCAATGAGTTGTAAATAAATAATCGAGACAAAGGATCACAAATATAAACACAGAAAGCTATGTAGAAGAGATGATGAAGGATGTCACCGACACACTGAAGAGCCTCAACACAGACCAATGCAAATAAAGAGGTTGAGAACAACTTTATCTCCTGACATCTTTTCGGCTGTCCGTGTGAGTGCGGCACGTTGAATGAAAAGAACTATGGTGCCAAAACTGGTTTCAGGCTAAATTAAATGAAGAACACAAATAGGTGCTTCCACCACGATTTCAACAAGATTTCACTAACAGATGCAGTCGAAAGGAAAAGTTAATTTTATAAAAATAGAATGATCTATATTTACTCTTCAGACATGAGGGCCGAGCATCCCGTTGCTGCAAGCGTAGACATTGGCCATATAGCAAGACCTTCCACAGACGTTCATGCCAAGTGGGCACAATTGTTTGGTACCGTCCTCTCTGGTCAAGCAGGACAATTGTCCTGTGGAGTAACACTGTCCGGCACAACATTTCGCCCCTGTACATGTCATTCGCGATCTACAACGGCGTAAACTTACCACCGGCGCAACCGTTGGGAAGGCAGGTGGACTCGGGATCGGAGTTATCTCCGGAGTTATTCTGACAGTTTCCGGTTCCGGATGCAGAGGGGTCAGAGATGTCAGTGAAGGAGTTTGTGGAGAACCCGCAAGATTTTTTGTACGTCGCGATGGTGGCTCTGAAGAGTCCTTGGTTAGAGATGGTGTACACGTAAACTACAACGCCATCTACAATGGACAGATGAGCTAGGACGTTCACACCGCATTGTCTGGGAAATTTCAGTGACAAGGTTTTGGGGGGATTCGTACCTGGCGGGGACGGGGCAGCCGGAACCGGCGGTATTGGGAAGCTGTACGGGTCCATCTACAATGGTGAAGGTGGTGAGGTCAATAGCATAGTAATCATAATCAACCGAGCCTCTCTGAATGAAGAAGGTGGCGACAAAGTACAACATGTTGTTTTGTAGAGTGAAAGCCCTGCGAGATTTCAGCGAGACTTCCCAGAATCTCTCAGAAAATCTTACCCCTTGTTGTTGTAGACTTTGGGCAGGCTCAAGTTGACGGACACACCGCCGGGGGTTGTCTTTGTGATGAAGGTGGAACTCGCCTCAAAAGTATACGTATAGACATTACCCTGCGAGTCAGTCTGCTGCGTGTTGGACTACATCATGTCAGCTAAAAGTGGCAACAATTGCCGGACTTACGTCAAAGTAAGGGTATTGTGCGGTTGGCTGTACTGCGTTGGGCTGGGACAAGAAGGAGTTTGTCTCCGTATTGATCGTATAAGTTCCTTGGGATCCTTCTGCAGACATGATGACCACCCTGCCAGAAGCTGTTGCCGGGTTGTAGAAGGTCACTGAAGGGTTGGCAGTGAAACTGTCTCATTTCAAAATTTGAATTTTGGAATATGGCGGGCTTACGTGCTGGCCAGAGAGAGGCTAGGCAGGGAGAAGGTGTATAACTTGTTGTTGAATCCGACATAGGCGTAGTTGTTGCCGTCACGAGTGACTACGGTGTAGCCAGTGTAGGTCTGTGCACATGCAACTGTGGCGAGGCCGATTAAGAGAAGCGAGTATTTCATTTTTCGTATCGTTTGTATTCGTGTGTTGTGTGTTGCTGTTTTGAAAAGTGAGGTTGTCGCACCACAAATTGTAGAGGCACGGTAGTAAACGTAATCCACGGTAAGATCAGCACACTCTACGCCAAAACCGAAGAAACCACGTTTGTGCTCCGTACCGAGTCTCAATGTGTCAAAATTCCGTCAAAAGTGTTACAAATGACGAAAGTTGGCGGAAAAATCGTAATTTGTTTTACCAGGGGATACAAACAGAGAACAAAAGCTTACGTAATCCGAGATTCCTGGCGAAACTTGTGCCTGAGGCGAAGACTGCAGCAAAGCTTTTCGGCGTCTGTGAACGCCATGGCATATTTGGAGTGATGATCCCGTGAGGCTTCTAAACAGGTCGTCCCAATGGGGTTGATGTTAGCCTTGACGTGTTACGAAAATAAATATGTTTTTATTATGGATTTTGATGCTGGAATGATACCAGCTAACAGATCCCTTGTGATATTTATTTTACTTGCACCGTCTCCTTCTGATTGAAGTGGGTCGTGAGGTGTCTTTATTATGAAGATGATATCTTCGGGGCTCGTATTATTATACCAGTTTCAAGAAATAGAATTGTATTTTGAATCTAAATTGGTTCAAATTTATGATTTGTGTAAAACCAAAACAGCTCACTGTCAAGAAAAGAGAACCAAGATACCAATGCTTTCTACCGGAAGGGGTCCGCTAACTGGGCAGAATCACGTTAAACAAAAAGGAATCACGGTAAGAGCTCACGTTAGCTTAACGCGATTCTACAGATTCTTGCCGAATAGCGGACCCCCTTCCCGAGGAGATTCGGCACTGAGGGAGTGTACACCAGCTCAAGGCACTGCATTCCTGACCGTGACTTGCGGTAATTGACGTGAAATCAACGTGCGGGCTGCCGAGAGCTGCTTGCAGTGCCTTGTGTTTCGAAGTCTTGGAAATTGTTGGTTATTGGGTCGAAGTTTATTATCAGACTTTTATTAAATATAACCACAGACCCCTGGTTCGCTGAATTCAAGGCGCTGCAAGCCGGTTCAAACCCTCGGTCGCCCGCACGTTGATTTCACGTCAGCGGTAAGGCATCGCGGTGCCTTGTTTTCAACAATAAAAATATTTGGTTGTGGAAAATTCACACAAATGGCTTGGCACAAATTTAATCACAAACATACATAATCACAACAACACCACAGACGGCATCATGAGCGAGGTAAGCGTCGTCTTTATTTCACATGTTTATAAGAGTTTACATGGAAAAGTTCAGTTATTGAGGCGTTCAGAGCCGAAGGGGAGACAGAGATAAGCGGAAAGAAGATGATCGTGACAAGAGGCGTGACGATGATGATAGAAGAAAGGATAGAGATAGACGCGATAGACGTGATGACAGATCCTACGATAAAGACAAAGATAGAGAGAAGGAGAGGGATAGGCCGAGAGATAAAGAGAGAGAAGACAGAACGCGACGTGAGCCCGTTCGTGAACCAAACAGAGATTCTGGGCGTGATTCGAGCAGAGATGCGCGTGATAAATCAAGACGAGGGAGGTAATATGATTGTGTTGGCAAGATGATTTTGATCTGATTAAATTCTTAGAGAGGAGGAGGAGGAATCAACAGGCGGGTCTGGTGGTGTCGGGGAGATTTCTTTGACCGTAGAAGAGACAAATAAACTCAGAGCACAATTAGGACTCAGACCTTTAGATGTAGAGGATAAGAAGAAAGAGAGAGAGGAAAGAGAGAAGTTATTAGAAGAACATAAAAAAGAACAGAAGATCGTCGAGATTCAATCACAAATAGAAAGGTATCGAGTTTTAATGATTATTTTGAATGACCAATTCAGGATGAAAAAGAAGAGAGCCATCAATCAGAAGTTGTCTGGATCGACCTTAGCAGATGATAGCGGTGAGGATTCCTTTGTAAAAAATTCACAGTTCTGATCATACACAGATGACGATGATTCTGCTGTATCTTGGGTCGTGAAGAGTAGAGACAAAGAGAAACAGCTCGCTGCACAATTCGACGACCTCGATAAAGAGGTAGGACTATCCCATATTCATTTTCAAAGATGATCCAGTGATTCCGATCACTGAAATGATTGAAAATGATCAGGAGGAGAAGAGGGGAAAGGCAGTTTCTACAACAGGGCTGGTTGTGGCACACGACATAAAGGAATTTGAGGATACTGGTGGTGAAGAGATCATCTTGACTCTGAAGGACGACTATATCTTAAAGGTGAATTTTTATTTTTGTATGGAAATTCTGATGTTAAAAAAATAAAAATTTAAATTTTTTTGCCAAAAGATAAAAAAGACTCACTAAATAAGGATGGCGACTTGAACGATGACGAATTTCAACTTGAAAACACACAATTCGCGGAAAAAGAGAGGAGGGACAAGAACGCCGCACTCAAAAAGAAGAAGCCCGTCTACAACGTATTTGAAGAAGAACAACAGAGCATATTGGCACAATACGATGACGAATCAGTCAGAAATCCCCAGAAGAATTTCACCATCGGACAAGGGGGCGTAGCGCAAGAAGAGACCACGGTACGTTACCGTGACGATCGCGGTTGTTACGTGATTCTGATTCGGACAGGAGGATGACATCAGAAAGAAGCTGGAAAATTCTGCGAAAATGTACAACTTGGACACGACGAAAAGGATTGCCTCCGAGTATATGACTGAGGCTGAGGCGAAGGCAAATGCCCCCGCAAAATTCAAAAAGAAGAAGGGAAAGAAATGTGAGGAGAATTGAAATATTTTTCGTATTTTATTTTATTTACTATTTTAAAAAATTTTCGGAATTTCTTTTAGAACGGAGTTGTAGAGCCACGCGATATGGCGGAGCGAAAATACCAACAGGGGCAGCGGCAGAGCCGCAAAGCAAAACAAGCGGCATGCTGCAGCACAAAAGCAACACCGTGTTAAAGCCGAAGTGGCTAAAAAATTCTCTGTTGTTTTCCTATGTTTTGTCAAGTCAACTCATGACAGAGTTCGACATCAAAACGTTTTGCGGCAGAGCCGCGGAAAGTTTGTTCTTGGTTGCGAACTTATAGCATCTACAGCTCTGCGGCACAGCCGCAAGACAAGATAAACTTCGGCATTGCCGCAGCACAAAAGCAGCGGCAATGAAATTTGAAGCTGTAGCCGAAAAAATTCATCTTTCTGTTGTGTTTTGCATGTTTTTACAGAGCATATGCGGCATAGCCGCGGAAGTTTGTTGTCAATTGCGAATACAGCATTTACAGCTCTGCGCGTTTTGTTCGTTTGAAATATCAAATCAGCACTCAAAAAATTAACAAAAAAACATACTACTTGGTGCCTGCAAAATGTTATGAAACACTGACATCAACAGCTACACGCAAAAAGTCCGAAGTGAAAGAGGAAGAAGAACAGAAGGAGCAGGAGGCAGCCACAGAGGACGCTGTTCCCATGGTAACATTGATATTCATTATTTTTTGGAATTATAATTTCCAGAAATCTACATCCACTCCATCTACAACAAAATAAAAAGCAAAAAAATTGCAAAAAAAAGTACAAAAAAATAAAAAGTACAAAAAATAAAAAGTACAAAAAATAAAAATATGAAAAATAAAAAGTATGAAAAAAAAATACAAAAAATAAAAAGTACAAAAAAATAATATTTTACAGGATACCGATGTCACGACGAGCTCTGACTTTGGGTCAAGGAGGAGCAGCCGAAAGACCCAGAAAGACGAAGAGCGCGAGGCAGCTGTGGCCCAGATGCGCGAGAAGAATTACAGAGAAGCCCACATCAAGGCCAAGGGCGAGAGCGAGTCGATGAAGGTGGATCACTTGATTTTTTTGAATTGTTTTAGGGAGATGCGCCACTTTCGAGTTGTAGATATGAAAAAGTCTTCATTTTTTTCGGATTTTTGTGGCGCTTTGTGCCACTTTCAAGTTGTAGATATGCAAAGTCTTGATTTTTCCTGGACTTTTCAGGTTTTTGTGTCGATTTTTCGCGCCATTTTTTTATTTTTTGGATTTTTGTGGCGCAAAGCGCCACATTCAAGTTGTAGATATACGCAAGTATACCATCCTTACGGACCAAGAACTTTCACTGCAACAATGACACCTCTTTTTTCACCTTATGCTGCTGCCCAGTTGTAGTTTTGCTTTGTCTAATGTATTCTGCACATATGATATCATACCAAGACAATACGTACTGACTCGTTGTAGAACATGGGTAATGAGGAAGAGTACATCGATGAAGATGAGAGGATGGCATTGGAGATCCGGAGGGCCAAGGAGGCTAGTGCGGCAAAGCCCCTTCTGCAAGAGGATGACATTGTCTCCAGAGTGAAAAAAGAAGCAGGTCAGCTCTCATTTTTTTTCAACATTAAGAATATTTTCTTCAACATGAAT
The DNA here is from genome assembly GCA_002081555.1 of Protostelium mycophagum. NCBI lineage: Eukaryota > Evosea > Variosea > Protosteliida > Protosteliaceae > Protostelium > Protostelium mycophagum. Next base: position 12,277 of record MZNV01000808.1, on the reverse strand, counting down.
ATATTTACCATCGTATAACATTTTTAAAAATCAAATTGTAAAGAGATTTTTCTGATGATTTGTGCAGATGCTACACCGGCTGCGGAACCCTCTGAATCCTCCGTCGTATTTTCTTCGACGAGCGAGTTTGTCAAGGTAATTTTAATATTGTTCCACTCGCCGTGGAGCTGCAGCTCCAACATCACAAACCTTTCCCAAGAATATTCACTCGAATTTTTTCCCACAAAAATGACACATTCACAATAAAATTCCATTCGCCGTGGAGCTGCAGCTCCAAATTGACATTTTTATTTTTCACGAAAAATGACATTTTCAAGGGAATACAACTCGAAACCTACGAACAAAACGAGCGCCCCAAGCGCAAACACGAAGTCACTATAGAGTCCGAAAATGCCGGTGAAGAGCTTGCCGAAGAGATCAAGCGCGAGGCCCGCAGGCGCAGAGCCGCAGAGAGGCTGGTAAATAGAGACGCCGAAGACGCCGACGAAGTGATCGACAAGATGGTGCAAGAAGAGCCGGAGGACGAGGAGCCTGTCAATGTAACTTTTTTTGTTTGGATGAATTTGTGGGAATTTTTTTTAAATTCTAGAAAATTATTTTAAAGATTCTGGAAAATTATTTTAGAACTTCTGGAAAATTATTTTAAAAAGTCTTGAAAATTTTTGGAAATTGGAAAAACTTCTTGAAAATTTTTTCTGAAATCTTTTTTCACATTTATTGAAACTTCATCGACATAGAAAGTAAGACATCACATTCTGACATCTCACAGGCAGAGCCGTTGGTATCCGACGGGCTTGCAGCGACACTCGCCCTCTTAAACCAGAGATCAATGCTGTCCGGAGAAGATGACCAATTCTACGTTGGAAGGAGAACTGACCGAAAACTCGACTACGCCGCCACCCTTGACGCCAAGGTGATCTAAAAATAGAACACCATCTACAACGTTGTGAAATGATAGCTGACATCGCGCAGAGCAAGGACCCCGCGGACAGGGTCAAGCTCGTCTACACCGACGATTTCGGACGTCCTCTGACAGTCCGAGAAGCTTTCCGACATTCCGCCTGGAAATTCCACGGAATGGACCCTAGCAAGGGCACACAGGCGAAGCGCATGAGGCAGCTGGAACAAGAGCAGAAGAGAAAGGCCATGTTGTCTGGAGACACACCACTGCAGGCGGTCAGCGCCATGAAGCAGGAGCAAGAGAGGACGGCCACACCGTTCATTGTCTTGGCAAAGGGAAATAATCAGGCGTGAGTGATCTGATGATGGCGCGAAAGATTGTGACCGGAGGTTTATTCTTCCGGGCACGAAATTTTGGTCTTAAATTTTGAAATTCCAGAATTTTTTCTCTAAAATTCTTTTCGGAAAATCTGTTTTTCCGGTAGATGAGGAAGCTGATGTGCACAGATCTCTGCCTACCTCTATAGAATCTACCTCTGAAAGAAGCAAGAGAGGAGATAAGTTCCAGATCGCACCTATAGTCATAAACAAGAAGGCCAGGAAGCAGAAGCCTGGCGCTCCAACCCATTGATAAACTTTCCGAAATGACTCACTGCAATCGGCAAACATTTCGAACATCGAGAAGTCCATTAATGTTGATAATGTTCGGTACCCTCAAACAGATCTCATTGATTCGTTTTTATCGACTCTTTCGTAAAATTTACCTGAAACTGCAGATTTATTTAGTTTGCGCGAACCTGAACAATGAATGAATCCGTCCTCCTGCGTATGATTACAACGTTGTAGAGCTGTTGTACTCCGGCCATATCACCTCCACTGCGGGCTATCAGTATGCTATCCCCTATACTGTACATTGTGTTGCTAATCCGTTCTTATTGACGGTAGTCTAGTCTCTCAGATCTGATGTGGTTTAAATCCAAGTGTCCAGCGCCTTTTGAAAACCCCGTGAGAAAGTTCAATTTTCTGCCCCAAAATACAGAGCGTACAAGTGGGAGGGTGGGGCTCCTCTCGTTGAGAATTGAAAATGACTATGAAGCTGTAATAGGTGCTTTATATCAGACACTTTTGGTCCTCTCCGCTGTCGCCTGGTCGATGATTCAACAGGCGTCGGTCGCGACATTGTGTCAGGAAGCTTCCTGATGGGACAAAAAATTTCCCGCGGATCGGAAAAGACGGATCGGGTCGGAGCAGTTCGGGGAGTCATGTTGGTCCGATCATTAATCAATCATGCCCAAGGGAAAAGAAGAGCCAGAGGGACCCGCCTTTCTTCGCGATGTGGAATCAATGTCAGAGGAGGAACTGAGATGGAATGATTCTGCCATCACAATGGACTACTTTCACTCCATTTTCAGAAGAGAATTCCGGACGATCTACGAAAATGCGGACCAATTCAAGAAGAAGGGATTCACTCTGAGGGCTTATCTTAACAGTGCACAAAGTTTAGACAGCCATCTTCACTTACATCACACAATCGAAGAGACTAGAATATTTCCAAAACTGGCGAAGAGGATGCCAAAATTTGGCAAAGATCACATCAATGAACACAAGGTGTTGATCATCTTCAAAGAAGACATGAATGACAATCGAAACAAAATCATTCATGTTCTATAGGTGATGGGTGTAGGACTGGCGCAGTACGCTAAATATATAGAAGAATGTAAATCGGACCCGAACCTCTACGATGCGGTGATAATGAGAGAAAAGATGGACACTTTCAGAAAGCCTCTTTTCGATCATCTCAATGCAGAGGTCTGTAGCGCGATGTTAAATGCTTTGTATTTGTTGGATTTTATTTTTAATGTGTGCAAAGCTAGAATTTATTTTATTTATTTGTATCTTAAATATTTCAAACAATAAATGAAAAATATATATTGCAAGCTTGATCGTTTAAAATACGCGGTAGATACCGTGATTCTTCACGCTAAGGAAACTGTTATTTTTGTTGGGTTTATTTGTTCAACATTAACATTTTAATTTTTATTTAATTTTTGTTGATAAAGCGCAGGTAGAAAGTCTCAGCGGAGAAGAGATGAAGAAATACTGGAAGTTACATGAGATTCCTCAGATGCATTAAAGACTTTGATTTTTGGTCTTGGTTTTTATTGTCCTGATTGTTTATTTCTGACACCTGATGGGTCGATCATGACTTTTTCATGGCAATTTATAGACGTTGGCATAGACTTTCAAAAATGAGAGGCGTCGTCATCTTCATCATTGGAGACCGCATGTCGAGATAAATAGAATGGATTTATTATTCACAAGTCTCGGAAAGAATCGAGCTCTTCTTTGTGCATGTTCACTTGGATGCTGACTTCGTCACTGCTGCCCAAGTGTGCTCTGGCGTATTCTTCAGACTTTGTCAAGTCTCCTTTCAACTACAATCATTAATGATGATCACAGATCATCGATAACGAGTATTGGTGCAGTCATCACCTTGTCTTTGGACATGCGCTTTGACAACGTGCTGATGCTGGAGGGAATGCAACAATCCAGAGCTGGAGCAGCTGCAAATGCACCAAAAGGGATAAAGAAGAGAGGAACAACTGCGGCCGTGACGGTGGCAGGATTACGCTGGCACCATTTTGCCTTCTTGCCGAATGGGATGCGGTTGAATAGACAATAGTTTGGGAAATAGTTGATCTCTAAATCCAAAATCCTTCTGGAGGAATCGATGGCCTGTTGTGATTGATGAGTACAGTAAAATGGATGAAATCAATAATACCATTTGTAGGATGTTACAAGCACTCAAAACAGCTGTCATTGGGTATGTGATTGCCTGGCCCGTTTGAATCATATCTTGCATCAAACCAAGATTCTGCTTGATGGCTTCCATTTTGGCGCGGAAACATCTCCTCAACTGAGATTGAGAGCTTCTTTTTGGGTTTCTGAGACGTTCTAATTCGACCCTGGCTGTATCATATTCACTTTCCAAACGGTGTTTTTGGACCTGGAACGTATCAACACTTGTCGTCTTCTGATAATTATTATATACCTGAGCCTTCTCTACGAGTTCTTTAAGGCGGTTAAGAGGCTCGTCCTCGGTCACAATTTCTCTGGAATGATCTCTGACCAAGGCGTGCTGGAGAGATTGTCTTAATGTCTTTCTGTTCATCGTGTTCATTTCGTATGAGCGTCGTGATGTCGTCCGTGCTGTTGTTGAAGATGTGGCTGGGGCAGATTAAATCCGTTTTCGCGGTTACTATCGCGTTTTGAAACGCAATCTCAATTTATTTGTGAATTTCATTCGTTTTTCGAAGCTTCAATTTACAACTTTCGAAGAGATAGAAATGGCCAAGAATCGATTGCTCAGAGTGTAAAAGGTGGCAAAAAAAACTCTTTTGGAGAAGATGAAACACTCGATCTGAACCACATACATCGTCACTACTGCGGGACGTCATGAGGAATCAACGTTATGCCAGTGCGCACTTGATGATTACCCATCCAACTGTATTGTCTTCATGATCCATTTCCTCAAAGACTGGATGGGACAATGGAAACTTGCATCTTATGACCTGCTGGCTACAGGAACAAGCTCGTTTAGGACTTGTACAAAAGTCGACGAATCGAAATTTCCTGATTCTTTCTGGCTCCCGAGGCAATGTCGCATCTCGGCCCTTCCTTAAATACTTGACATCCCCAACAACGGCTTTCGGCAGCGTCATTTTTTCGGATCGCAAACAATCAAGGATGAGAAATCAGCTGTGGGCCGATGCGTCAGAGGAATTAGTCACAGTAACGGCAGTAGTCAGTAGATCATTAGCAGAGTCCAATTTACTTTGTCCAATCCATGTCAATCAACCGTCTCCAGATCTCTTTCAAAATGCTGTAGATTTGACGAGAGATCTCTTCAGCTCTTCCTCCTTCCGACAGACATACATGCACGATCCCACCACCTCCGCAGTTGTCACCCAGATCGATTGCACTCTCATGAACATTCAATTTTCATACACCAGAGAAACACCCGATTACACACACGATTACGTCCTTCGGGGTCCTTACGCTTTCCGTCCCAGCCAAATCGCGCTGAGAGCAGCCCAAGTCCTCTTCTTGGCTTTGACTCAACCACTTGTCACTGAACCTTCACAACAAAATGGACACAACAGTGACGATCAACTGAGGATTTTAAAGGATGATCACAAGAGAATGATTTCAGAGATGACCAGAGATCCTCTGGCAGTATACCAGCAATTTCGCATGCGACTCTGCAACAATGGACCAGAAGCATCATTCCCAGAGCTCGCCGGCTTGATACAGTACCTCTTGATCCATCTGCAGTCACCACGACTCAATCCGGCCTTACAGACAAGCAACATACTCATCTCATTCCACAAAGTCGCACAGCAGCAGCTTTTGACGGCAAAGGCAGGAGGATTTCCGTACCGGACAACGATCGATGCGGTGGAGAACGCATTAGCATTCTTCGATGTCCATCTTCGATCCACAACGACAGTACCGCCTCTATATCACAGTTTCCGCTATCAATACTACACTTGGTTTCTGAAAGCGGAGACGCCAGATCACATCATCTTCCCCATATTCCATGATGTGGGAGCGACAGATTTGTTGAAGATGAGAGGAGTTCCACTCAGCTTCGTCGGCGTCTTTCCTCTTCCGCAGTGGGTGGACGGCTACACACAATCCCCCGTAGAATTTTGGTTTCACGACATTAATCACAGCCGTCGAATGTATCAGTTCTTTTTTGAGCATGCACGATCCACCAACGTCACCGTGCTACAGCTGGCCACCACCTCCCAGCAATATTTAGAGGACAAGATACTACCCCTCATTCGGATACACAAGTCGGACTCGGCAGAAGCGAAGGAGCGAAAGAGGATGACCAAGATGATCTTCTTCGAGATGTTCCATGAGGACGCATTCCCGGTGGTCCCAACAACTGTCGAGATGCTCCTACAACGCCAACCTGGTACACCGACACCATTTGAGCGCATAGAAGGGGGAAACCAAGTCGTCTACACTATGGAGCCTGGAGCCACCACACTCGCCTTCACATTCCGGAAATTGGCGGGAAACTTTTTCGATCTGGCAAATGATCGGATGACCAACATCTGCGGGGTCTCAAGCCGAAAGCAAGCCTTCGTCGCGTCGACAGCCGACCTCATCGTGGAGAATCTTGGTTTGAAAGTTTCGAGAGAGACCAACAAGAGACATTCAGAGAGTGATGAGGGATTGCCCGATGATTTCAGGATGCAAATCGAAAAGCTGATGGAGACTGATCCGACTTTGATGGCCCCCCTGCGAATGACAACAATTTTTTCAGACAACCAAAACACATAAAGAGAGCAGATTTTGTTCCATTTTTATTGGTTGTTTTATACCAGGTACTTGAAGGACGGACCAAGTGCTTCAGAGTGCAATGAAAAATCGATGCTTTATTTAAACTCTCCTCTTCTTTGTGCTCCGAAAAGACGAACCCACTATAAACGTATTTGACAACAAGACCTCCTCGTTTGTACAGTTTTTGCTGTCTATATACACGACTGTAAATTTACACTGAAACTTCATCACATCATCACATGTCACCTGCATTTTTGTCATCATTTACGGAGTCAACGATTCTCGAAGAACTTTACCACAATTTTAATAGGCTCGGTCTGTTTGATCTCTGGGCGTAATAATGCTTGTGACCCTCCGATGATGGAATAGACATTTTCTGAGATTGGCTCTCCCTCCTCAGTGATCAAAATGGTCGTCACGATTCCACTGACCACATCAGCTCCTGGCTCCACCTGGCGGTGTCTGAGCAATGGTCCGTGATAATGAAGGATTCCTTGTGCAGGTGTCACCCGCAGACCTGCAGACGACTTGTTCACCGAAATTATTGCAGAAAAGATACCAAAGCAATCGCATCTCCTTGACGTAAAATACACATTGTTGTTCGCGATGAAAAGATTGAAAAGATGCTTACCTCGATGATTGGTTTAGGAGTCAGGTAGCGTGTTTCGTCCTCATATGATTTTCGTTGTTTTGCGTTCAAAGCTTCTCTCATTCTAAACTTTTTCGGTGATCTTGTTGAAGAGGTTTCGAAATGAGGTCGAGTTGTGTGTCTCTCTTTGACCTGAATGTCAGATGTCAGTGTGTGACCGTGTCTTGGGATTTTGAATTATACAAGAATCTCTAACCTCTAAAAGACTTGCTAGGGCAAACATAGAACAATTCGGCGGTCTTTTGGAATTGGTGCCGATCTGGAACCGCTCATCGATGAAAACGTTAAGACTTTCGATGAAAGAAAAGTCCTCCTCGGTCAGGTCTTGGTTCAGAAGAGAGACAAGGGACTTGTGCTGTGCCGTCCTTGTCATGTGACCCGTTTTGGATTAATGCCTGCCAACTGTGAGTTTGGTTTATGTTGTCGGGCCGTGAAATCTTCCGGACCGTGTGGGGCGTAGTGGGCGACTTCAAATGCCCGAAGAACCACAAATCGCATAAGCCCCCACGGCTAATTCGCAGGGTAACCGCGACACACGGTGTGGAATTACAGTGTCTGCAAATATCCTATCGGACCTTCACAAGAACCACATTTCGTCATCATGACGGCTTTTCAAAAGCTTCTCGACCCGTCGTGTCTCTTCGCATTTTAGGAGAATCACAGAGGAAATGTCGGAAAATTAATGGCTTACGTAACTTCCCTTGCCACATTAATTTCCGATATCTCGTGTTGGTTTACGTTACGTTTGGGCCTGTCAGAGGCTACCACACGGTCCTCTAAACACGGTCCTCTACACACGGTCCTCTACACACGGTCCTCTTCATTTCTTGAGCTCAGCCGAACATTGCAGAACTGAGAGACCTCGGTAATAAATGCGTATTTGTCCACAGAAAGAAAACAACTGTAGGCGACAATATTTTATACTTGTGTGGGCACCGAGTGATGGTAACTATGGTACCAGTCTCTTCCACGGTTATCGGACAGCAGCTCGGTGAATTCTTCTACGTTTTTACGGCAGCCCCTGTCATAGTCTTCTTGTGTCTGGGCGTGTCAATGCTTCTGTTCGCGACATCAAGAACAACTTGAACAAATCAGGATCTTTGCCTCTGAGATCTCTCCATTTTACGTGTGGTGTCCTCCATTGGTTGGAGCTGTTTCGTTGTGCGGCTCTGCCGCGTCATATTGTTACGGTTCTGTGGTGTTACTGATGCAATGTTGTCGCTGATGTGCCGCAATGTAAGAGATGAAAATACCTGATTCATTCTTCGGTTTTGGTTAAGAGTCCTGTTGTAGATGACATCATACAGCTGTTCTGCCAGCAAGACACTGATCCAGAAGAAATGCACCAAAATGCACAAGGTGACGCCCAAAGTGAAGATCTACAACGTTGTAAATTGTGATCTGCGAGTTAAACTTCGCATTAAACACATCACCTGTTCTGTGAAAACGAAGACGAAGAACAGGTGGATCGGGTAAAACGGTATTTCGAGGTATGCAAACACATCTATGACGTGTCAACCGTAGTTTTTCGGAAACACCTACACATCAAGGTAAAGACGAGGAGGATTCCGAGCATGAGGGACCAGGTGATGAGTAACCCAACGAAAAAAGGGTGGTTATTCGCGCCGACACAGTTGTTGATCCAGGGGCAATGGTGGTCGAATCTTTACCAAATCAGAGTATTTCCAATGTGCGATACAGTTCTCGGTAACGAACACGTTAATTAACGAGATCTTTACCGTGGTTCGAGGAATTTGACCAAAAACTATGCAATATACAAGCAAAAATGTTGCAAAACAAAATTTGTGTTTATAAATCATTAAAAAATGCAGGGAAAACACCAGACAAATTTACCTCGCGATACAAGTGTTGCAGCTTCTGCAATGTTTGGATCTCAGAGGCTTCCTGATCTGTGACCATTCAGTGATCTCTCAACATAATCATATTGTACTTTTGTTGTGCAAGAAATTATTTTTTTGCAGCAAAAGTTGGCAGATGAAAAAATATACTCGGACAACAATCGTGTTGGGACAATTCGCACAAACTTTGAACGAAAAGATGCGTCACGAGTGCTTTGTACTTGTACACTACTTTGTATAAAAAGATGTGATAGATGCAAGCAAAAGAGTTCGTCACGAGGGCTTCCCAAGTGGTCTCCCACCTTAGTACTGGCCTCGCTCAGACACGCTTGACTTCGCAGTGCGGCAAGGGATGCGGTAGACTGTGTCGATATGAACGAACCCGCTCTCACTTGCGTGCGCATCTTGACCAATTTGCGTTCAAACACATCAAGATCTTGACATGACGTGACTCACCGTGCAGGTCGCACAGAATTGTGATTGGTGCAGGTGTTCTTCTGTGATCAACCTTGTCATATTTTCGGCTGTGACGTGTACAGCTCTATGCTTCAACAAAACCCCGGGGTCGAGAGTTGCAGACTTGAAGAGGAGATATATTATGGCGGGAATCAAGCAGATAAAGATCATGTGGTGAGTATAGTACTCTGGCATGGCTGTGTTCATGTGAATTTTTGTTGAACGGTAAGGACCGTGCAATTATGCGGTTAGAAACCGGGAAAACATTCGCAAATAACAACATTATTCAAAGATTTTTTTTGCGGTAAGACACATTTCTTCGACTTGAAACAAATTTTTGAAACAATACCTGGAATTAAAACGAGGAATTCCCAAAGCGCCATGAAGAAGATGGTCGCACAAGCCCAAGATATGGGAAACGGCGATTGGAAGTGTGTTGATGACCAGAGGTATTGGTCTTGAAACTTATTGCTGTGATTTTACTCATTTTTATATAATAAAATTATTCGAATTAAAATTTCCAAGGAAATATTTGTGAAAAATTCAACCACTTTTTGCCAACATTTTTAAATGGAAAGAAATTTTTGAGAGGAAAAGTCTTGAAAATCTCAAAAAATTAAATAAAATAAAATATAATATAATATAATTAATTTAAATACTCACAACATCCCGCTGCAGATCCCAAAGACTGGAATCTGGAACCAGAAGGGGAGTTCAGATATGACGTACCAAGATATAGAGTATATCACAAAAGGTAGACAGATGGCTATCATCCTTCTGTTCGCGCTAGTCACCGGAAACGCGGCCTGATTTTGTGAAAAAGAATAATAAATCTAAATATAAAAATAATTGAAAAATTTTAACAGAAAATCTCGGTCTAAAAATAGAACAAAATCGGATGGAATATTTTCCGAGAAAAATCGAAGTGGACACTCACGTCTACACCGACTTTGTCAATATGTTCGAAGAAATCGTTCACTTCCACATGCTCAGCATATTTTCTGGACACCTGAAAAAATTATTTTTTATAAGTTGAATTTATTTTGAAAAATTTAATCATTCACTTGGATTGCAGAGTCGCTGGAGTTGTTTGAGAGGTAAGGATCTGCTTTGTTTTCTACTAATAAAACGGCACTCTTGACGTCCCCGCACATCGCAGACCAGTGTAGAGGTGTATTTCCATTGTTGTCTGCGGCGTTGACAGGAGCACCCTGCGTAGATTCGTCACAATCGAATGAGACGTTCAATTGGATTAGATTAATATTTCTCCAAGATTTTTTTGATTTGAAAAGATTTTATTCACATATTTTATACTGAGGTAAAATTCATCAAAATATATTTTGTGTTGGATTTTGCACAACTCGAATTGTGATATCTTGTGTGACGTCTTTTTTTATGCAATTTCCCGCCTTTTTTGACTCACCTGGTTGACTAAGTACGTAGTGGTCTCTATATGCTTTTGGTACACCGACTGTGACATTCAGTTCTATTTTTAGAGGATGGAGAATGAGATTAGGAGTTCAATGCAAGAAGACATTACGCACCCAATGAAGAGGTGTGTGTCCTTCTGCATCGGATTCGGTAATGGACATTCCAGATTCTTTGAGATAATGTACCAAGAGTGTTTTTCCTAAATTCTTTAGACATCAATCAGTCGTGTCGATCAACAAACCATTTTGAGCGGCATGGATAATGGCGGAGTAACCATATTGATCAGTCTTTTGGGGGTCGGCACCATTTTTTATCAGTGTCTCTGCTACGATGATGTTGCCCTGAATGCAGGCCCAATGCTGAGAAGTCATCAATCACGATCAGAGAAGAACAACTTACAAGTGGCGTCTGTCCATTATTATTCTTCTGATCATCAATATCCAAGATCAGTTGCTCATCAAAGAGGATCTGCAAGATGACTCTGAAGAGGGTCAACATCGGAATGAAAATCATCATACTACCGGTTATCTTGCAAAGCTGACCAATGCAAAGCGGTAAAGCCTTGAGGATCTCTCACATCTCTCAGAGAGATACCTCCGTTCCTCTTTTCATTGGCGATCAACTGCTGTATTTTCGTGACATCACCAGTTTTACAGAGATCGATGAAATCTGGTTAATGTTATTAGGAGTATTGAAAGCGGTTCTAACCTCGAATCACGAGCTTGTTCATCCTCTTTGATCTTCCGAAAAGTTTGGGAAAAGCGGAACCGTCGCTCGCAGATGTGCGAAGCAGACAAAACGTTCTATTTATAAAAAAGGTTATACGCAGTACATGTTGATGATGCAACAAAATTGTCAGCAGGTCCAAAATAGTGAATGTTTTCTGGTGAACATCTCACAGAGAGAGACTTGTCCTCTGAATTGATAGCTTGCATGATTGCTGGTGGTTGTCTTTGGTGACTTCTCTTGTGGTTGGTTCTTAAAAATGAGAGGAAGTTGCTATTTTCTCAACATTCCGGAAATTATAGATCCTTCCCGGATTTAAGAAGGACCACACCTACTCCAATTTTGCCAAGTTAGAAGACTCTGGGTCTTACCAAACGTCGGACGGATCTGCTTCTGTACTGCAAAACAATCCGATGTTCAGGGTGAATATGCACAACCCACTTGCCGAGAATAGATAAAATTTTGTGTTTGATGAGATCCGCTGTTGTCCGATCAGATCTTTGAGGTTCCAAGTGAAGGAAGATGTTTCTGATGAGCGCCTGTGTGTGGTGCAACCAACCACTTGACCCACATCAGGCCAGAGGAACAGGTCCACTTGCTGGAACTGCAGTGGTTTAATAAACTCCCACAACATCTGGCATTCATCAAGAGATTCAACACAATTACTCGTTTATTCAGCCGCAAGTGAGCAAAACGCAAAGTAATTTTATGATAAATACGACGTGTTGTAGTTTGTGATTTTTATATTAAATTTATTCTTGTGCCATGTTTGCGGGGTATTTTTCAGCACGGCACGAGAATAAAATAATTGGTTGGATCACTCCGGATAAATAATCCCCTGTGCCGGCTGAAGTTTCTTTGCGTTTTGCTCAGTTGGCCTGTAATTTTGAGACCTTGTTTT